>OX393555.1:50098937-50376763 GCA_947650365.1 Chamaelirium japonicum
GAAACCTCTAGTTGTATCAAAATGATAGAAGTTGTATCGTTTGTCCATTTCAATCGTTAATTTGATGTGCTTATTTGAAATGCTTAGAGGTTTCAAAACTTGCTGATTTTTTGTGAGGATGATCATCTCAACATCGATATCATCTCCACAAAAATTAGCAAATTTGGAAACCTCTATGAATTTTAATAGAGGAGCATACATTATAGCCTTCAATGCATGGGCATACAAAGTCACGCTCTCTTTTATATATATATATATATATATATATATATATATATATATATATATATATATATATATATATATATATATATATATATATATATAGAGGAAACGGGAAATGAGCTGCCAGCCTATTTCGAAAAAATGGGCAGCCACCCATTTGATGCCCTTAGGAGTCTTAGAATGTGCTGATTTTTTGTGAGCATAAATATCTTATCTTGGATAGAACACCCACAAAAAATCAGCACATTCTAAAACTCCTAGGGGCATCAAATGTTAGACGTTTTATTGAGCGTTCGTTGTCACCGTTAATCTGAAATATTACTGTTAATGTACATATAGATGGGTCGGGTTTAATGTATAGTCGGGTCGGATTGTATAGTGATACATGTACATATATTGGGCTTGAGTCCCTCAATGGAATGCATTCTATTCCTCTCCAAACCCTAGCCGTCATCTCCTAACATGGTATCAGAGCACTAGGGTTCTCCCTCGCGGCGACGTCGACGACGGTCATCTCCTCCGGCCTCCGTTCACCTGATCGGCAGTCCCCCGGCCCCCCCTTCCGGCCTCCAGCACCCCCCTGGCCCCCCTTCCGGCCTCCAGCACCCCGCCGGCCCCCCCTTCCGGCCTACAACCACCGCCAGCCCCCTCTTCCGGCCTCCAGCACCCCCCCGGCCCCCCCTTCCGGCCTCCAGCACCCCGCCGGCCCCCCATTCCGGCCTACAGCCACCGCCGGCCCCCCCTTCTCCACCCGCCCAACCCCCGGCACCCCGCCTCCGCCCTACAGCACCCCGCGGACCCCCCTACAGCCCCCCCGACCCTCCTACAGCCACCTCCCCCCCCCCCGACCCCCCTCCAGCCCTCCCGCTACCCCCCGACACCCTACAGCCCCCCCCCCCCCCCCCGATCCCCTCCCGACACCCTACAGCCCCCCTCCGCACTACCCGCAGCCCCCTCCGCCCCCTCCGCACCACCCGGCTGCCCCCTCCGCCCCCCTCCGGCCTCCTCCTTTGCTCCAGCAGCCCACCCGACACCTCCCAGACACCCCGCCCCCCCTTCCTCTGCCCCAACAGCTCACCCGCCCCCTCCCCTGCAACCTCGCCAGCTCCTGCACCCCCTGCTGCCCCACCGCCCCACCTTCTCCTCTGTACCGAACTGCCCGTCTCCTCTGTACGGACTGCCTCAGACCTTCCTTGTGCCGGTTCGCCCCCGTACTTCCGAGATATGGCTTCCTCCAGCATCTCTCGGCTCCCATATTGCCTGCACACCGTCGCTGATCGTCGGGTCCCTCTGTCTCCTCGTTTTGCTGGTATTCTCGGGCCACGTCCCTCTACCACATCAGTTGACTGTGGACGTCGTCAGGGTCTCCTCCGCTATGATGGCGAGACTGCTGCTGCTGCTGATCTCCCTACTCCAGCACCGCCTGCCACCACTTCTGCTCCGTCTCGGTCTTACTTCGACCGCCTCCAGCGCTTTGAGGAGTTACTGTTGCGATACCTCGCCTCTACCAGCTCTTCGACAGATCACGGTCTCTCTGCCACTCCGGGTACTTCTGCTCAGTCTCGGTCTTACTCCGACCGCCTCCAGCGCTTTGAGGAATTACTGCTTCGGTACCTCGCCTCCACCAGCTCTTCGACAGCTCACAGTCTCTCTGCCACTCCGGGTACTACTGCTCCATGGATATTCGACTTGGGTGCCTCCTGTCACCTCACCTTTGACTTCACTGTCCTCACTGACTGTTCTCCCACTACCACCCACCAGGAGGTTCGCACTGCGGATGGGACTCTCGTCCCTATTCCGCAATGTGGATCCGTCACTACTACCTCTGACCCTTCTGGTCGCCTGACCCTACCCCATGTCCATCATCCCCCCCGTCTTAACATTAATCTGATCTCTATCAGTTCTCTTTGCGACTCTGGTCTGACTGTCACCTTCACCCCTTCTGTTTGTGTTGTGCAGGATTCGCGGACGGGTCAGAGGATTGGGCTGGGCCGTAGAGCAGGAGGACTTTACCAGCTGGACCATCTCCATGTGTCTTCCGTTCCTGTTGCGTCTGTCATGTCTGTTACCTCCGATGCCGACCTGTGGCATAGAAGGTTAGGTCACATATCGAGTGATCGACTCAAAAGCGTATTCCGTTCGGGCGCTTTGGGTCGAGCGTCCTTCTCCCCTCTCTCTGTTTGTACGGGTTGTAGACTAGCAAAGCATCTAGCTCTTCCATTCTCTACTAGTGCTTCCCAATCTGATGCGTTATTTGATTTAGTACATTCGGACATTTGGGGTCCTGCACCTGTTGCATCTATTTCGGGTTACATGTACTATGTGTGTTTCATCGATGACTACTCTAGGTGCACCTGGGTTTATCTTATGCGTCATCGGTCTGAAGTCCCTCACATCTTTAGGAGATTCACCACTATGATACACACTCAGTTTGGTCGGCGCATTAAGACCTTTCGGTCTGATTGTGCCAATGAGTACCTCTTCTCCGAGATGCGTGAGATTCTTCAGTCTCACGGCACTCTTCACCAGCAGTCCTGTCCCCACACCCATGAGCAGAACGGCGTTGCCGAACGCAAGCATCGTCATGTCCTTGAGACCGCACGAGCCTTGCTCCTCTTTGCGTCTGTTCCTCACTCTTACTGGGCTGAAGCTGTCATGACGGCTGTCCACCTCATCAATATCACTCCGTCATCTGCTCTGTCCGGTGCCACCCCATATGAGCGCCTTCACTCTAGCCCACCTGACTACTCCCTTCTTCGCACGTTTGGCTGCACGTGCTTCGTTCTTCTTCCTCCCCATGAGCGCACCAAACTCTCTGCGAGATCTGTTCGGTGTGTTCACTTGGGGCTCAGTCGGGAGCACAAGGGGTATCGTTGTTACGATCCCTTGGCTTGCCGGATCCGTGTCTCCCGTCACGTTTCCTTTGTTGAGGATGTCCTGTACTTTTCCCCTGAGTCTCGGGATATTTCCTTGCCTCCTGCGTCACCCTCCTCGCCTTCATCATCTCTCCACATCCCCGTTCTACCCCTGTTTTCTGTTGCCCCACCCACGCCTACTCCACCTCCATCTTCCCCGCCACCCCCACTACCACCACCTCCTCAGTCTCCATCACCACCACCACCTCCACCACCACCACCACCTCCTCAGTCTCCCTCGCCACCTCCACCACCACCCGTTACTCGTGTCTATGTACGTCGGTCTGCAGCTCCTCCTCCAGAGTCGGTTCGCACTGGTACTCCCTCGCCTGATGCTGCTGCCCCCTCCTCTCCGGTCGTGGATCTTGCTCCTGTTCGGCGCTACCCGGCGCGCGAACATCACCCTCCTGACAGATATGACTACTCTCTTGACAGGTTTGGCTACTCTGCTTTTCCTTCTGACTCTCCTGACTCTTCTGGCTACTCTGCCAGTGTCTCCTATTCACCATCCTTTCAGGCTTTTCTTACTGCTATACACACCCATCGGGAGCCCCAGTCGTACCGTGAGGCAGCGTTACATCCAGAATGGCGGCAGGCCATGTCAGTTGAGCTTGAGGCTTTTCAGCGGACCAAGACCTGGGAGTTGGTGCCTTGTCCCTCCGGGGTAGTGCCTGTTAGCTGCAAGTGGATATTCAAGGTCAAGACTCGACCTGACGGATCAATTGAGCGGCACAAGGCTCGCCTCGTTGCTCGCGGCTTCTCCCAGGAGTATGGGATTGACTACGAGGAGACGTTTGCTCCAGTTGCTCGGATGACTACTGTGCGCACCCTCTTAGCTGTGGCAGCTGCTCGAGGGTGGCCTCTCCATCAGATGGATGTCACCAATGCGTTTCTCCACGGTGATCTCTCCGAGGAAGTCTACATGGCTCCTCCTCGGGGCACTTCAGTTCCTCCAGGGCACGTGTGTCGGTTGCGCCGAGCCATCTATGGGCTCAAGCAGGCCCCTCGTGCCTGGTTTGAGCGATTTCGCAGTGCAGTTCTGGCCGCCGGGTTTGTTGAGCGTCACTCCGACTATGCCTTGTTCACTCGCTCCTCCAGTCAGGGCATTGCAGTTCTTCTCCTTTATGTGGATGATATGATCATCACTGGGGATGACAGTGCCACCATCGCCTCTCTCCAGCGGCACCTCCAGAGTCAGTTTGAGATGAAAGATCTGGGATCTCTTCGCTACTTTTTGGGCCTTGAGATTGCCCGGTCAGCTCGTGGTCTGTTGGTCTCCCAGCAGAAGTACATCTCCGACATCCTTGCTGATGGTGCTCTTACGGACACGCGCACTGCTGATACACCCATGGAGCTCAATTTGAAGCTTCTCGCTATATACGGTGAGCCGCTCCAGGATGTCTCCCGCTACCAGAGGCTGGTTGGGATGCTCGTCTATCTCACCATGACCCGGCCAGACATTGCCCATGCAGTTGGCATTGTCAGTCAGTTTGTTCAGGCTCCACGGTCAGTACACTATGCAGCTGTTCTTCGGATTATCCGCTACCTCCGGGGCACCATCACCCGTTCACTACTGTTTCCCTCCACCTCTCCGTTGGTGCTGCGTGCCTACTCCGATGCAGATTGGGCAGGAGATGCAGCCACTCGTCGCTCGACTACAGGATACTGTGTGTTTCTGGGTGATTCACTGATTTTGTGGCGCAGCAAGAAGCAGGAGTCTGTTGCTCGCTCCAGCACCGAAGCTGAATACAGGGCTATGGCTTCCACCACCGCCGAGATTGTCTGGATTCGCCGTCTTCTGCTCGACTTAGGAGTGGTGATATCCGGGCCCACTCCTCTCTTCTGTGACAACCGGAGTGCTATTCAGATTGCTAGCAACCCAGTCTTCCATGAGCGAACAAAGCATATTGAAGTTGATTGTCATTATGTTCGCCAGGCGTTTATCGACCACACCATCTCCCTGCCTTTCATTTCCTCATCGGAGCAGACTGCTGATTTTCTGAAGAAGCCCCTGACGATTGCTCGCTTCCAGCATTTTCTAGGCAAACTCTCGGTTCATGATCCACCGTGAGTTTGAGGGGGAGTGTTAATGTACATATAGATGGGTCGGGTTTAATGTATAGTCGGGTCGGATTGTATAGTGATACATGTACATATATTGGGCTTGAGTCCCTCAATGGATTGCATTCTATTCCTCTCCAAACCCTAGCCGTCATCTCCTAACAATTACATTTGATGCCCCTAAAAGTTTTAGAATTTGCTAATTTTTTGTGGGTGTTCTATCTAAAATAAGATGCTTATGCTCACAAAAAATCAGTACATTCTAAGACTCCTAGGGGCATCAAATGGGTGGCTGCTCATTTCATCGAAATAGGCTGCCAGCCTATACCCCGTATCCTCTCTCTCTCTCTCTCTATATATATATATATATATATATATATATATATATTGGTTTAATAAATGAAGGCCTTTGTGCTGATTGAGCGCCATATTTTCTCCTAACTTCTCTC
This sequence comes from Chamaelirium japonicum, assembly GCA_947650365.1. Classification (NCBI taxonomy): domain Eukaryota; kingdom Viridiplantae; phylum Streptophyta; class Magnoliopsida; order Liliales; family Melanthiaceae; genus Chamaelirium; species Chamaelirium japonicum. The sequence continues at coordinate 50,104,588 of OX393555.1, forward strand.
TCAAGGCAATAATTGGGGACCAATAAGGTAAGGAATTAGTAGTGTTTGGCTAAGCTTTTGTAGACCCCATACATGGAACACTCCCACCGGCTTCCCCAGTTGTATAGAGTCCCTCCCCAAATGTGTCTCTTTATTCAAAAAGGGCCTCCCGCTTTGACAAAGATACACGGCCTGCTACCGTTAATCACTTTATCAAAAGGTTAAAAAAACACAGCTCGCATATGCTGAAATCCGCATACCGCAAGCTATCCCTGCTTAGCCAAACACAACCTTAAAATGCCTTAGATCTTGCATGGCCTAAAAGCAAGAAGTTTTGCCTTCTTGAAAACTATGCCTCCTCCATAAATAGTGTGGGAACGATTCTATGGGGCCATGGATTGCTGGTGCACGACTTTGGATCCTAATGAGAGAGAAAGAGTTAGGGAAATAGGAAAGAATGAGAAAGGGTACATCAATAGAAGAAGATCCCACCACCTTGATTGGAGGTTTGCTCGTGGAACATCAGGTGTGTGATCTTGTTGTCTACCATGATCTTGCGTTATTTGCAAACGAGGATGCTCAAGAGCTCAATGGAGGTGTCAAAGATGGAGGATCCAAATCATCTCGATAATGGCCGTAAGATTTATGAATGTGCTATAGCTAAACATTGTTGGAGTCATTATCTCTCTACATATACTCCTAGTAACATGCAAGAAATGATATTATCTTCATTGAGGTAAGTACACGTTTAATTTTATACATCATGTTTAATGTTCACACACGTAGTGATAGATTTCTAGTAGTTCAGATCTATTTGTGTTAATTGCATACGTTAGATCCTGAGGATTTTTTTACATTGCGTAATATTTTTCTTTATGTGATCAATGTACTTAGTGTAGGATCAAAATTTTTTATTATATATATTTGGTCTACATCACAGATCCAATTTTTTAGATCCGGGTGATTAGATCACCGTCCGTGGGATATCTGTCCAAGCAGGATAAAACCTGGTTCTTGGTTCGACTCATCCTGTATGTTATTAGTTATGGTGTATTTGGGCCCGACCAACTATGTACTACAACCAAAATAATGCTATTTATGTGAAGCCATTTTTGATATGTTCTTGTATATGTCTCACTCTTTAATTAAGTTTATTTGCAAATCTAACTACCTCAAATGGCTATCACCTCTAGGGTTGCAGTTGATACACATTTCCAGCGATCTTTTATGAAACTTCTACATGATGCTGAATTTGAAGAACTATCAGCTCAGGATTTGCTGTTGACTTATGCATTAGACAGTGACTATCTCTTGACATTGCCAATATACGTTGACTGGAAAAGGGCATCTGAGTCCAAAGCAATAATCTTCAGGTGAGGCCTTTGAACTAAAACCTATAACAGTGGTTGTTTGCTTACCTTGAGAAACAATCACAGTCTTTGATCATTTTCTTGTGTAATTTATATTCATGATTCATCACATCATTTGTTTATTACAAAAACATATCCAGTTGATAGTGATATTTTATGCTGAATACACAGACTAATTAATCTTCATTGTACCTTTACCTAGTTTTGGTTGGTCATGTATGACCTAAAAGCCAATGCAATCTTATTTTGACATTAATAAAATTTGACTTTTTCCTAAGAATTTTGTGGTTCCTGTCTATTTTGTTAATGTTACCATCTTTTTGTGGAGAAATGATTCGTGTCTCACCTTCTATAGCCCCCCTTGCACGCCTCATGATGTGGCAGTCCAAGTCAGTGCGCCTAAAGACCCTTCTACCCTTGCTGATGGGCCCCTTACGTGGTAGTCCCACTTGGTCATTTTTTTGGGAAGTGGGTTACCTACTTTAAAAATTCATAACTTTATATATATATATATATCAAAATTTTGAAAATTTTGTATTTTTGGAATCTACTCATTGAGCTCTTCAAAACTAGACCTATGGTGACTATGAAGTTCTGAGGAAAAAAATCAGATACAGGACTGATCCATAATTAAGTGACATTTGATGAATTAAGTGACATTTAACGATAGTTATAAATAACCCAAATATGTTACTTTCAAAATTAAACTGTCACGTAAACGTACTAAATATCCCTTTTTAAAACCACATATCACGTAAATTGACAGTTGTAAAATCAAGAGACATTTTATCGGTAGTTTGCGTCTGTTAAAGTGTCTTGATCTTATAACTGTCAGTTTTACTTGACATTTACTTTTGAAAGTGATATTTAGTCAGTTTACAATAAATCTTGGTTTTGAAAGTGACATATTTGGGTTATTTATAACTGTTAATAAATGTCACTTAATTCGGTAAATGTCACTTAATTATAGGTCAGTCCTGTATCCGATTTTTTTTCTCAGAATTTCATAGTCACCATGAGTCTAGTTTTGTGGAGCTCGATGAGTAGAATCCAAAAATACATTTTTTTCAAAATTTCGATATGTATAAAAAAATTTATGGATTTTTTAAAGTGGAAAACCTAACTCTCCAAAAATATGATTTAAAAAATCTGACAGATGTTGATACGATGCGTATGCTTAATTAAACCCAAGTGCAGAATTTAAACAATAAAATTCAGATTTCAGCATATATAAATAAATTTCAGCAATGCTTAAAATCACGATTCAACAGTCATTCATGCCCAACCAGATTTAATCCAAGGAAACAATAACAACTAACAGGACAATAAGTAATTTCAGATTATAATAAATCAATTCCAGCAATGAAGGTGATCACAATCTCAACTGAATAAGCCAATGTATCAAAGACAACCATAGACCTAAAGTTAAAATCCTAATGGATGAGATCTTCAGAAAAACCAAATATTTAGGAAACCCTAATGAAAATTAAGCAACAAGGCCGGTTGGGAAAAGATGATTTATCACATGAAAATTATCGAAGGACGATACCAAACCGTGCTTAGGTCAATGCCGACAGCTTTCCGATACTCCGTGTTGCAGATGAATGGCGCGGAAGGGGGAGGCGTGATCCAGAAGACGGGGTGAAGAAGCCGAGACGATGATCTTGAAGACGAAGAAACTCCACGTCGATCTTCCGTGAAGCCGTGGACGAGTGGTGAGGCGACGGGATAGAAGCTTGCGAAGGAAGAAAAGGATCAGAAGCAGGGAAGATTTGTCGGAAGGGATAAACCGAACAAACGCACACGCTTCTTCAATCTAGGGTTTTAATTTCATATTCATCTCCCTTTCATCAATTAGGGTTTGTAGATTTATAGGGAAAACAACTAAGAAAACAGAAAAGGAAAGAAGGAGAGAGGTGATCCGCGCGGGTAGAGAGAGAGACGGACGCGGGAGGAGAGAGAAAGACCGTGCGGGAGGAGAGAGAGAGAGGGACGCGCGCAATGGGCCGGCCGGGTGAGGGGTTCGGTTGGCTAGGATTTAGGGTTTTTGGTTTTCCTTGAAATCTCATCCATTGAGATTTAATCTCACTTAAGATCCTACGGCTAAGACTCTAACACAGAAACGAGTCAGTTCGGCATCTGTGCTTCGAACCGGATGCGAACATGGCTCGCACCTACCCAAACCAGAAATAAAAACTGAAATAACTAAAGATCCGTGGATCGGATCGAAACAAAATAAAAACCAAAGTTTTAGATCTCTGAATGAGCTTTCCACTGGTGCAGACGGATCGACGATCGGCTTCCTGGATCTCCGGAGAGGATGAAAATACACGATCAGCTGTAGAAAAACTGCACGTTGTAGGCTCGTCTGCATCAAGTCCCCCGGACTCAAACGAACTCGACTCCTGTCGAGCAAGGTCCTGGATCCGGCGGGGGCTCTCCTGGCAGTGACTGCAGCCGCTGAATCTGCTCTGACTGCTCTCCCGGGTCCGGTGGCCAAGTGATCCGCCTCAAGTACGCAGCAACTCCATCTTGTGTCCCCTGCCCCTCGACGCCAAGCGAAGACCTGAAAGCCAAAACCAACATCCTCCGCGGCACGACAAGATCGTCAAAATACTCAGATAATTTCATGTGATAATAGGAGTTTGGGTTGACATGAAATTCAAATGACATGAGAAAAGAAAGGCCGCGGGAGCATAATGTGCTGCGGGTCATCGGCTTGCGCGATAGGCAATGGTGTATTTGAAAGGCCATGGGTTGCGGGTGCATTATGTGTTGCTCAATGTGGCCTGCGCACGGTGCAAAACAAGGGGATTCTAAACCAAGAAGATGTGTCATGTCTTCATTGTCCGGATGCAGTGAATAAAATAAGAAATTAAAGAATTCATCATGCCACTTGTTATGATTTCGAGAAATTAAAGGTGATGGGTTGGCTGAAAGTTGAAAGCGTGATTCATCAGTAATTTGCATCGAAAAATGATCAAACATGCCAAAATCGTCTTTACTGCTTAATTCAACACTTGGACGACAACATGGATGCACATATGAATGATCTATGAATGTATGGAAGTCAGGCAAATGATGAATGCAAGTGTCATGAATGCCTACAGACTCTAAATGCGATGTGCATGCAATAGAATGCAAGATGTTGCCTAACCCCTTATCAATTCTTAGTAAATCAGATGAACACCCAACTAAACTTTCAGCGAGTGGTGGGACGGACGGACTCTGACTCAGAAGGGCTTGAGGGGCGTGGGATCGGTGCCTCCTAAAACAGGTGGGCCATAGGGTGACATTGATGCCATCCTTAAGGAAGGTATAAGTGTTGGCTCTTCCGTGATGTTGGACATCTCGGTCGAACTGCCATGGGCGCCCTAAGATAACATCAGCAACCTCTAACGGAAGGACATCGCACCAGATCTCATCTCTATATTGCAGCCCAATTGACAATTTTGCCAGACAGCAATGCGTCACCAACTTGATTGTGGTGTTATCCAGCCAATATGTTTTGTACGGGTGAGCCAAAGGTTTGACTTTCCATTGCTTGCTCCGGACGATCGCTTCGTTGATCAGATTGGTGGTGCAACCTCCATCGATCAAGAGACAAAGGTCCATGCCATTGACCTTGCAGACGGTTCGGAACAGCTCGAACCTCTGGTTCTTGCAGTGTGGCTTTGGAGGTCCTCCACAGAGCTCGTGGGGTAACAATGCTTTGGGTGCTTGGGGTGATGGCGACTGGTGAATGACCAACAATGGTGCAGTCACATCATCTCCCTCCAAGACTAATTCATTGAAGTTTTCATTCTCAGACTCATGATCATCCTCGTCATTATCCGCAAGATTTGTCTGTGGGTGGAATTGACGGCGAGGACAATCGGCTGATTTATGACCCGGCTGGTTGCATTTGAAGCACTTAATCTGACTCGGGTTGGGTCCTAAGACTCCTTTACCCTTCTCAGTGGGTGCAGGAACTGTGCCAGCTACAGGTAAAGGTCCAGGGAGTGGTCTACTAACGGATCCGGACGGTGCCCTAGTGATGCCATATCGTCGGGACGCAGATCGTGATTGGTGAGACTCGACTTTCTTGGCCCGACGGTGTGCATCACTGACCTGATACAAGTCGTGAAGGGACACCACCTCCTGAATTGAAGGCTTGAGACCGTTGACATACCTAGCGACGCTCTGCTCCTCATCTTCGTGCAGATCGTTACGGGCTTGGAGCTTGTAGAATTCATTAGTGTAGTCATCTACAGATTTATGCTCCTGTCGCAGGTTTTGGAACTTCTGGAACACATTCTGCTTGAAATCAGAAGGGAGGAACTTCTGTTGCATTTTGCCTCGCATATGTGCCCACGTGAAAATCTTTTCTTTTCCTTTCCTACCCCTAGTGGTCTGCAACTGTTTCCACCAAATCAGTGCATGACCTTTTAGTTTAAGACTGACAAACTTCACTTGTTTGTCGCGGGGGGATTTCTTTCCACTCGAAGTACTGGTCGATTCTCTCGGCCCACTCTAGAAACTCTTCAGGGTCCATCCTACCCTCAAACTCAGGAATTTCTATCTTGATGCCCTGATCCCAGCCCCAATGGGATTTCGACCTCCTATGAGTTCTCCTACTTCGCCTATCAGATCCATCAGAGGAACTGACGCTGTCACCTCCTGACCCTAGATCTAACTCGCTATGCCCTGGCGACGCTCTAGCCCTGTGTTCTCGAGGGGGTCGAGGTGGATTTTGAGAATTATTGAAGGCTAAGGTCAAGGTTTCTATTTGGGTCTGAAGCCTATCCATGTACTCTTGTTGCCTCATGAAGGCATCCTGCCAAGTACGGGGTGGAGATGACCCAGCCATTCTAGATTCTCTAGAAGATGCTATCGAGTCACGCAGAGAGAAAAGGGATGTGGTAGCTGGCCCGCCAGATGTTTGCCACGTATAGAAGCCTGCTGCTGAGAACATTTTAGACATTTGACCTTTGCCACCTTTCCATATGTGGGAGTTGGCCTGTCAGATGTTTGCCACGTACTGGGGCCTATATACTAGGGTCTGCCTATCATTACTCTTATCTGTGTAGCTTGGTCACATGCAAGAAATCATGGGATCACCTAGTAGCCGCTATAGTTCCAGTCCATGGTGAAGTTGACACTTCATTAGGTACGACTGTTTCACATTGGACACACTATGGTGATCTGTCGCGATCATTGAATAGGGTGGTTTGCTAGGTGTTTTGCATGAACTGGACTATAAGATGAAACCCATCATAAATATAGGTAAACAAGATTAGGTCTTTACTAGTGCTAATGGAAAAAAACTCTTAAATCCTGGGGAATTTAATAAAAGTTAGATCGAACAGTAACTTAAGTTTGATCGATCTGCCAACTGACATTTGATCTTTCGACCTAGGGAGAAAGGTCGACCGACTTGCCTGATTTAGCCAAAAATCTACAATTTGTCTTGACTCCTTAGCCTGAAATTCAAAGGGGAGTTAGGGCTTCATCTAACCATCAAAATTTCATGACTTTTTATGCCCCAAGTCCTCAATAAATCAATTGTGCATTAATAAAAATTCTAGTCATTGCAGGACGGATCCAGACATGTCTTCTATCCGTGAGGGTAGGGCCATCCTTTAGGTGGGAGAGGGCCACAAAACTTCCTCTTCTTGAGAGAAGTTCTCAGACTCCTGCAGGTTGACTCCTGCTTCTAAAAACAAAAGGCCAACCCCCTCTTTTCTCGTATAATTTCTGCTCTCTCTAGTTTGCTGGAAATCTACAAAAAATCCAGAAAAAGTATAAAGTTAAGAGGAAAAATGCAAACGGAAGAAGAAAAAGGTAGGAGACCTTTCTGCCTTGAATCATGTTCATTTCTTTTTGTTTTACTTATGAAATTAAACTGTACTACTAGAGGGCAGTGCGTATATAAGAAAAGGGCTCTCCTATGGTTTGTTCATTTGGGACCTTTGGGGAAAAGGATCAAGTTGGCCATTCAAATATCTGAATGCACCATCTCCCTTCAACCGTATGAGCGTGATCGGAAGGAAAATCCATGGTTCAACCGTATGAGCATTATTCTTATGATTAAAAAGTCGGGCGACAAAAGGGGGAGAGCTCAATATGCAATAAATATCTAACATCATTAAAGTTTTCTTTCTTTTTGTGGGTTACATGCATATATATTATTGATATTAGTGTAACTATAGTATTAGGTGTATCACCATTGCAGTGGTCATAAGGGTTTCAAATATCTACATTGATGATGTAATATTACATTCCTTTCTCCTTATAGTTATAGATTATTCTTGGTGACTTCTGCCATTTTTGTAAACAAGATTCAAGAAGCATATTTTTGTATTCTGAAATGAATATCTGGAGTTTTTGTGTTCTACAGACTATTCTGATTAATGTTCATTCGACTGATTAGTTAGCCTCACATATACTTTAATTGGCACTCAGACGGGGATATGCTACAGAAAAGCAGAAGGGTTTACTTATAGTGGAAAAATTAGATTATCTGCAATCAAAACTCTTGCAAGTGATTTTTTTTAGGCTATCAAGGCCTCTGAAAGGAATTGGAAACTGGCTTAATGAGGTCAGTTGACTTTTTCTCCTTCGACAGTGGTATCTTTTCTATGTCATACTTTGCTAAACAAGAGGGTGTGTGAAATTCTTGCTTGGTTTTGTGCATCATGGATATGTGATGTTCATTTGTCTGAATTAAAAACTGAGAAGAATGGAGTTATAGAAATGTCTGAAGTCTTTAAACAACAGAAATGATCTTCTAACAGTATTAGAATAATTTTTGTCATCATCATCACCTACATTTTCTTCTTTTTCCTTATTGTTATAATTGAGCTTCAACCTATGAATAATCTTGCTGGTGCAAAAAGTAAGGCAAAATACTTATGAATAGGAGTTATTTTGGTACCCTATTTTTGAACATCCCAATAAACAGCTTCATATTTGAAAATGGGCATAAATTCTCTCCTACTCGGAGAGGAATTGCTGAAAAAATTATTTGAAAATGGGCATAAATGAGGAAAAGTGCAATCAATGAATTAATCAGCTAAAAGAGGAAAGGTGCAATCAATGAATCAATTAGTGAATCGGTTTCCGCATTCCCCTAGTACCAAAATATTTGAACTGCAAAGTTTCTAGTGAGCAAATCATATGCCTTTACTTAGTAGCTAAAGTAGCACACTCTTGTGTTCTTTTGATTCATCCTTGATGGTGCATTTATGACATTTCTTGTTTCCTAACATTTGTTCTATGAAAGAGCCTATGATTCCCATAGAATGTCATAAGTTACATACACGTATCTGTCCTAGCTGAATTTAGAGTCATTCTACCAAGTAGTGTTCTAGATTGCTCATTAAGAGGGCTCCACGAACAGCTTTATATTTTATCCACCATGACACTTATATAAGCTATTTACTGAATTCAGTTGCCTTGGCCTTGTTGGCTTGGCTCAAACTTTACATTCGGCTAGAGGATAATAATTGCACTAAACTTCTAGGAAGCAACGTGGTACCCTTCCTTTTCCACTACAAAATTTCTTTGGTTAAACAGCCAAAATACCATGTCCTATTCTTATCGGAATTGTTTATCCTTTTGAACTTACAATTCACATTTCTCCTTTTCAATTGGTAGACATTCCATCAGAAGTCATAATGTAAGGCCTTTAATCTCGACTATCTTTTTGACATGGCTCATAAGATATCTTAGTCCGCAAACTTAACAATATATCAAATGAGTACTATCTTGAAGATGTGGTTAACAACAAGACCCTCAATCTTGGTATAATCTTTAGCTACTGTTAGACCAAAGGAGAAAAAAAAGGAAAAGCTGGATCTGGGAGTAAAAGCCTTGATGTACTCATTGGGGCAATGGCCCTATATATGACCATACAAAGGATGGGGTCACCAAAGGGTGAGCATACCCAAAAGAGACTAAAAGGCCTATACAAGGACTGAGAATGTATCTACACACTCTAACACCCCCCCTCAAACTCAGGGTGGATCATACACCAAGAGTTTGATAAGGAGATATCGAAAACGCTGAATAATGTTTCTTCGTAAAGAAGTTTGCAAGCTACTCTGTAGAAGACATATGTGGAAGTGAGAGTGCGCCGTCCTTGTAGCGATGTCGAACATAATGACAATCCAGCGCAATGTGCTTCGTCTGCTAGCAATTTGAATAGCACTCCGGTTGTTACAGTGGAGGGGAGTCGACAAGGTTAGCTGAACACCCATATCCTCGAGTAGACGACGCATCCAAACGACCTCACTCAAAGTGCGTGCCATAGCACGATACTTGACCTCAATACTAGAGAGCGAAACAATCTCTTGCTTCTTGCTTTTTCATGAGATGAGCGAATCACCTAGGAAAATACAAAAGCCAGTGGTGGATCGTCGATCAGTGGGATCGCCTGCTTAGTCTGCATCGGAAAAAGGCGCGATGCTCCAAGGAAGAAAATAACGAAAACAACAAGTAGTGAGTCACCGTGCCTCGAAGACAAGGATCAAAATATCGGCCGGTACGAACCGTACCGGCCGGTTCAAACCGGGAACCGGTCCGAACCGCACCGGTATCCAGGTGATACCGGTCGCGGCGATTCATTCGCATAAATACCGGCCGGTACCGGTTCGAACCGGTTCGAACCGGTACCGGCTGTTAAGTGTCATTTTGAGTGGTTTTTTCATTCCGATTTGACTTTTTTGGACTTCTTCCTTCATTCCCACAATAGGTGAACCTCCATACTAGCTCGATTTGCAAGATTTAAAGCCAAAAACTCGGATTTGCAAGATCAAAACCACATTTGAAGGTATGTTTTCATAATTTTTTTCATTTTTCTTTTGTTTTGTTGTATTTTTTTTGAAAAAAATCAAATTATTGTGGTGAAAATGTTGAAATGGGCTAGATCTATGCCATCAATGCTTAGATCTATAGATCTATAAGCATCAACTCCAAATTTGCATGATCGGTTCATGCAAATTTGGGGGTTTTTCAATTTTCTTTTCTTTTTTTGCATTTTTTTAAAAATTAAACCAAATAATTATGGTGAAAATGGTGATATGGGTTAGATCTATGCCGTCAAAGCTTAGATCTATAAGCATAATCTCCAAATTTGCATGATCGGTTCATGCAAATTTGGGTTTTTTTCAATTTTCATTTATTTTTTTGCATTTTTTTTAAAAACAAACCAAATAATTGTGGTAAAAATATTGATATGGGTTAGATCTATGCATTCAATGCTTAGATCTATAGATCTATAAGCATCATCTCCAAATTTGCATGATCGGTTCATGCAAATTTGGGGGTTTTTCAATTTTCTTTTCTTGTTTTGCATTTTTTTTTAAAAATAAACCAAATAATTATGGTGAAAATATTGATATGGGTTAGATCTATGCCATCAAAGCTTAGATCTAAAGATCTATAAGCATAATCTCCAAATTTGCATGATCGGTTCATGCAAATTTGGGTTTTTTTAATTTTTATTTTCTTTTGTTGCTTTTTTTTTGAAAAAAACCAAATAATTGTGATGATATGGGTCAGATCTATGCCATCAATGGTTAGATCTATAAGATTTGAAGTATCATCTCCAAATTTGCATGATCGGTTCATGCAAATTGGATGTTTTTTTATTTTTCTTTTGTTTTTGTAACATTTTTTTTGAAAAAAAACTAAATAATTATGGTGAAATATATGTACATTGTAAAATGACTTGATTCTTGAATGTTTGAATGTTTTTCAGGAAAATGGTGCGAGAGTATGATCATGCGTGGTCCCATGGGGAGGTAGTTGCGGGTTTGAGGCACAAGATTAAGTGCAAGTATTGTGCAAAGGTGCTCAATGGAGGGATAACGAGGCTGAAAGAGCACTTGGCACATAAAAAAGGGCAAGTAGTTGCATGTCCCAATGTACCCAAGGAGGTTAAAAAAGAAATGCAAGCATTGCTTGACTCTGAAAAACAAAAGAAAGCACAGAAGAAAACTAGCAGGAGACAGGAGCTAGATGCATGTAGAGATGAGATTTGGGGGAGTGAGGATGATGATGATGATTCCCAGATGGAGGCAGCAATGAGAGCTTCTAAGCAGACTCTGCAAACTGATGAGGAGGCGAGGAGGTTACAGCAAGAGGCAACTATGAGAGGTTCGACTTTTGAGCATGGAGGGGCATCTGGATCCGGTGGATCTAGACTATCTGGTAGCACTGGCAAGGGTATTGGATCATCACAAGGCTTTGGCGGATCTTTACGTTGTGTCCTCAGCTCACGGCCCCGTGAGAGGGACGAGGAGGTATATTTGTCTGGGGGGCCTAGGCCGAGAGTAGTGGGTCTGGTTGACCCAATGGCTTGCAGGAGACCGTCATCTACACAGCCTGGTATCAAAGCTGCATTGACTGGGATACAAAAGAAGGCAAAGGAGATTGTGCTGAAGGCAACAGGAAATTTTTTTCTACACAATCGGATTCCGCCTCATGTTGCATCGTCACCGTACCTGCAAGGCATGTTTGACGCAGTGGCAAGTGCTGGTCCTGGTATTCTGGCCCCTACACCATATGATATAGGACATACATGTGTCCAGTATGAGTACAAGGAGGCATTGGAATGGGTTAACAACTTTAAGGATTGTTGGAAAGAAAGAGGATGCACTATTATGTGATGGGTGGACAAGCATCAACCGAAGAAGTTTGATTAATTTTCTTGTATATTCATCTTCCGGGACAGTTTTTCTTAAGTCTATTGATGCGACAGACAAAGTGAAGAATGCTGACTATCTGCATACATTAATAAATGAAGTCGTTGAGCAGGTAGGTGAAGAATATATGGTCCAAATCGTGACAGATAACGAAGCCACTTATAAGGCTGCAGGAATAAAACTGATGCATACTAGGCCGCATATGTTTTGGTCCCCTTGTGCAGCTCATTGCTTGGACCTGATGATTGAAGACATTGGGAAAAAGCCATGGATATCAAAAGCGATTGCAAAGACAAGAAAAATTACAACGTTCATCTACACCCATAACTGGGTCATTGCATTGATGAAGACTTATACAGATGGTCATGAACTGCTAAGGCCCGGCATAACTAGATTTGCCACTAACTACATTGCTTTAGAGAGTTTGTGGAAGCACAAAATTGGTTTGCAACAGATGTTTCTCTCTCCGGAATGGCTAACCTCAAAATATGGGAAGATTACAGAAGGCCCAGCAGCTGATGTGGCAGGGAATGGGATAGTGCGAAAAAAGAAATTTTGGGATAATGTGAAGGATATTTGTGATATTGTCGAGCCACTTCTCTTTGTATTGCGGCTAGTTGACGGTGACGAGAAGCCGACAATGGGAGATATATACGAGGCAATGGACAGAGTCAAGTTGCAAATCCAGGCGAGAACCAGATACTACAAAAAGTATTGGGAGATGATTGATAAAAGATGGGATCGTCAGCTGCACCATGATCTACATGCAGCAGGTAATTGAATTATGTAATTCATATTTGTGTAGTGGTTAGCATATGAATAAATATTGTGAAATATGGCTAACTTGTATTCATGAATGTGTAGGTTATTTTCTTAATCCTATACACCACTACGCAAATAATTCACGAGAGATCACTGATGAAGTGCGCGTAGGATTAAAAGGAACAATAAAGAGATTACTAAGGGATGTAAACGATCAGATTGATGCCATTACTCAGGTAAGGACTAATGGCATTATTCATCTTTAGGAGATTATTTATTTCTTATAACATAAATTAGTAATGTACATTGTTTTTTATTACAGATTGACTACTATAATCAAGGGTTAGGGAGTTTTGGAGACACTATCGCGAGGCATGCAATAGAGAGATGCAAGCCCGGTAAAAATAATTAAATTTATTTTTTTATGTATGGAGATAATTTCTGATACAATAAAGAGAACTAATTCTATTTTTTTCTTATTTGCAGCGGAGTGGTGGATGAATTATGGAGAAACAGCCCCAGCACTAAGAAAGGTTGCCATCAGAGTTTTGAGCCAAACAACATCTTCGAATTGTGAGCGCAATTGGAGTACATTCTCGTTGATTCACACAAAGCTAAGAAATCGCCTAACTATGAAGAATTTGGAGACGTTGGTTTTCATCAATTATAATCTAAGGCTTAGAACGAGGACTAGAAAACGATTGGATGCGGAGGAGCAGAGAGAGTACTCATGTCCAATTAATTTGGACTATATATTTTCGGAGGATAATAATCCGTTGGCACCTTGGATAGAAGAAGGGGAGCTACCAGTGTTAGATGGTGACGAAGCATTAGTACGAGATATACCCGACTTGAATGGTAATGGGCCTCTCAGAGCTGCTGATCGGATGAGATCTTACAGAGGTAGACACCAGACTCAGCCTGAGCAGGAGGCACCACATGAGTCTGATTCTGAGTCTAGCTATCGTAGCAGTAGTAGCAGTTCTCTAGGACCTCGGTCGCCTCTTTCTCCACAGTCTCCACGACCATGCCCTGTATACACCGGCATCACTTATGAAGACAACACATGTGTCTTCGATTCACATAGTATGGATTTCGGAGATAGTGGGATTCGTGGGAATTTTGGTGTTGAACAGGGAGGTACTGGGGGTGCAAATGATAGTGGAGTTAGAGAAACCAGAGGACAGTGGCAACAACCTTATTATGGATATGGATATCCTCCACCACACTATCCACCACCATATTATCCTCAGCCGGAGCCAGAATCTTCGATGAGTAGCATTGGGACTCCCCATACGAACTCCCAATTTGGGAGTTCATACGGGGAGCCTCAATATCAGTCATTTGTTTATGGTTTCTTCCAATATCCGACATTGCCGCCATCCGGTCATCCACGAGGTAATGATGATGATGATGATGAAATGCAGCCTGCCCGAAGTTCCATGTGGTACTAAGTTACTCAGTCTAAGTAGGTAAAAATATCTAATTCTCAACTCTTGTAAGTTATGAATATGCATTTTATTTGCTAAACATGTTAGCCTGTTAGGAGTCTTAGCTGTCTTAGGACTATGAATTTGTGTTTATTACTTTATTATCATATTATGTGAAATTGTAAAATATGACTCATCACTCATGTACTTGTATTAGTTGTGTAATTCATGTTTGTGCAATGGTTATGAATTATGTTTTGTAATCCCTAAGCATAATATATTAATACTAGGCTAATCTAACACATACAATTTAATAACTATATCAAATTCCACAATTTAGAATTATACAGTGAAAACAGTGACTTTAAAACTTAAAAAGACCGGTTCATACCTATAACTAGTTTACTAATGAAAAAAAACATCACAAACTAGTATTTTAGATTATTCTGGATTTTTTGGTTATTTTTTTAAATTTTTTTGAAACCAAAAATCAATTCACACCGGTATGGACCGGTTCAGACCGATACCGGTTCGTACCGCCCGGTTCGAACCGTTTTTTTGGCCGGCCGATATTTTGTTCGCGTCCGGTATTTTTATCCATGCTCGAAGATAGCGAATAATCCTCAGTAATGCGTTATAGTGAGCTTAACTAGGAGCACTGATAAACTGGCTAAGAACTCGAACAAAATGTGCAAGGTCCGGGCGAGTGATCATCAGATAGATAAGAGCACCAAGTAACCAACAAGATGGCGTTAGCGTATGGGATCCGAAAGTGGCTCGCTATCAGTGGGATGAAGCTTCACATTAAGCTCCATCGGTGTATCCACGGTCCGTGAATCACTAAGTGCAACACGACTCAGTATATCAGAAGTAAACGTCTATTGAGAGACCAAGTATCCCCAAGGAAACGAAGCAACCTCAAGACCGAGGAAGTAGCAAAGCGGGCCAAGGTCTTTCATCTCGAACTGCTGTTGGAGGTGCCTCTTCAGAGAATCGATAGTAGCAGTATCTTCACCGGTGATGATCATGTCATCAACATATAGAAGTAATATCGTACGACCATGAGTAGAGGTGTGAGTGAACATAACATAGTTATTCATACTCTCTGTAAAGCCTACTGCAAGCATCGAGGACCTGAAGCACTCAAACAACGCTCGAGAAGCTTGCTTGAGCCCATAAATGGGCTGATGAAGACGACATACATGCTGGGGAGGAGTCAAATGACCAAGAGGGGGACGCATGTAGGCCTCCTCGGAGAGATCTTTGTGAAGAAAAACGTTCTTCACAACCATCTGAAAGAGTGGTCAGTGAGAAGTGTAAGCAACTGCTAACAGACTCCGGACAGAAATCATCTCGCAACAGGGGCGATGGTCTCCTCGTAGTCAATGCCATGCTCCTGAGTGAAACCATGAGCAACTAGGCGGGCCTTGTACTTTTCAAGCGATCCATCTGATCGAGTCTTGATCCGATAGACCCAGCGACAATTGACAGGATCCTTCCCCGGAAGAAGAGGAATGAGCTCCCAAGTACCAATCTTTTGAAGAGCCTGTAACTCCTCGGACGTAGCCTGCTACCAATGGGGTACCTGGACTACATCGTGGTAAGTCAGTGGATCCTGAAGCGAGTGGAAGCTGCAAGAAAGTCATGAAATCCTGAAAAGTAAGAGGCAATGTGAGAGAAACCAAAGCGATCTGGCGGATGCTAGTCATGCTTAGGGTGGTCGAGTGTGAGCCTGTTGAAGATGCTTGTGAGCGCGGAAAAAGATTCGGGTCGTCTTTATTGCAGATCACACGAGATTACAAAATTTTCTTTGATCAGGAGATTGTGGGAGAGATCCTCTGGAGGGTCCCTTTGATCCGCGTCTCCACGTGGTGTTCGTGCGAGAGCTCTGAAGGGGTTGCCCAGGACAGAGGTCTTTACAGGGTGAGGGTTTTTGAGAGGCTAAGGAGTTTCTGCCGTTGATTTTGTCCCGTCCGTGCTTCGCGCTTTCTCGGCTAGGGAGGCTTTGGGCTTCGTTCCTTGGTCTTCGTGTCTTCCTCGATCCTGGCTCGACCTCGACGTCCTTGATCGTCGGTTCGCGGCGTCGATCGTGTTTTTGGCGTCAGCTTTGGCTTTGGCTTTCGGCTTTGGCGTAGCTTTGGCGTGGCTCTGGCGTTTGCTTTGCTTTGGCGCTTGCGCTTGAACGTAGGCGGGTAGAGGCTTGCGATGCTTTAGTTCTTCCGGACTACGCGTCGTATCGGTTAGAACGTGCGGTGCTTTGCTCGTGACCGTCGTAGTTGCTTGGCTTTGGCACGTGCGTTGCTTTAGCGCGGGCTTTACCGGGGCGTTTGCTTTGGCTTCTTGCGTCGGCTTTGACTTTAGCTTTGACTCGATCTTCTTCTCGAACGACTGGCGTTGTTTCTTCAAGGCTTCTTTCTTCTTCCGACTTCCTCGACGGTTGTGGCGTCGGCTTGGCTTTTCGGTGGGGGTAGCACCGATCTTCGTGCGACGGTTGTAGCGTCGGCTTTTGTTGATGAAGACGGCGGGGGTAGCACCGGCTTCGGCACGACGGTTGTAGCGTCGGCTTTTGGTTGACGAAGGCGGCAGGGGTATCACCGGCTTCAGGCTTTCTTCTCCCGGCTTTCTTCTACGTGCAAGGAGTTGATGCCTTTGTTGAAGACGACGGGTGTTGTCGGCTTCGATCTTCTTCTCCGGCCTTTGCTTATGGCGTCTTCGGAGCTGATGAAGATCGTTGGAGCAATCGGGTGATGACAGCTCCGGGTCTTCTTCTCCAAGCTTTCTTCTTCGTGCGAGGAGTCGAAGCTTTGATCTTCGAGTGCAAGGTCTTCACGTTGATGAGGACTTGAAGGGTCAAGGACTCCCGCAGGATATGCTTGCCGTGCCTCGTGAAGCCTTCGGTCTTCAAGCGTTGGAGCTTCTTCGTAGCGCTCTTTCGTCTTCAGCTTTTCGGACCTGACGACGGTTGTGACGTCGGCTTCTTCTCCGGGCGTGTTTGGCTTGATTGGAGTTGAAGGCTTCTTTTGGAGATGGCGGGTGTAGCACCGATCTCTATGCGACGGTTGTGACGTCGGCTTCTTCTCCGGGCGTGTTTGGCTTGATTGGAGTTGAAGGCTTCTTTTGGAGATGGCGGGTGTAGCACCGATCTCTATGCGACGGTTGTAGCGTCGGCTTTTGTTGATGAAGACGGCGGTGGTAGCACCGATCTCCGTGCGACGGTTGTAGCGTCGGCTTTGTTGGTGGAGACGGCGGGGGTAGCACCGATCTCCTCACGACGGTTGTAGCATCGGCTTTGTTGATGAAGACGGCGGGGGTAGCACCGATCTCCGCACGACGGTTGTAGCGTCGGCTTTGTTGGTGAAGACGGTGGGGGTAGCACCGATCTCCGCACGACGGTTGTAGCGTCGGCTTTTGTTGACGAAGACGGCAGGGGTAGCACCGGCTTCAGGCCTTCTTCTCCAAGCTTTCTTCTTCGTGCGAGGAGTCGACGCCTTTGTTGAAGACGACGGGTGTTGTCGGCTTCGATCTTCTTCTCCGGCCTTTGCTTATGGCTTCTTCAGAGTTGATGAAGATCGTTGGAGAAGTCGGGATGACGACGACTCCGGGTCTTCTTCTCCAAGCTTTCTTCTTCGTGCGAGGAGTCGAAGCTTTGATCTTCGAGTGCAAGGTCTTCACGTTGATGAGGACTTGAAGGGCCAAGGACTCCCGTAGGATATGCTTGCCGTGCCTCGTGAAGCCTTCGGTCTTCAAGCGTTGGAGCTCGTCTTTGCAGAGCCTTTTCCTCTTCAGCTTTCGACCTGACGACGGTTGTGACGTCGGCTTCTTCTCCGGGCGTGTTTGGCTTGATTGGAGTTGAAGGCTTCTTTTGGAGATGGCGGGTGTAGCACCGATCTCTATGCGACGGTTGTGACGTCGGCTTCTTCTCCGGGCGTGTTTGGCTTGATTGGAGTTGAAGGCTTCTTTTGGAGATGGCGGGTGTAGCACCGATCTCTATGCGACGGTTGTAGCGTCGGCTTTTGTTGATGAAGACGGCGGTGGTAGCACCGATCTCCGTGCGACGGTTGTAGCGTCGGCTTTGTTGGTGGAGACGGCGGGGGTAGCACCGATCTCCTCACGACGGTTGTAGCGTCGGCTTTGTTGATGAAGACGGCGGGGGTAGCACCGATCTCCGCACGACGGTTGTAGCGTCGGCTTTGTTGGTGAAGACGGTGGGGGTAGCACCGATCTCCGCACGACGGTTGTAGCGTCGGCTTTTGTTGACGAAGACGGCAGGGGTAGCACCGGCTTCAGGCCTTCTTCTCCAAGCTTTCTTCTTCGTGCGAGGAGTCGACGCCTTTGTTGAAGACGACGGGTGTTGTCGGCTTCGATCTTCTTCTCCGGCCTTTGCTTATGGCTTCTTCAGAGTTGATGAAGATCGTTGGAGAAGTCGGGATGACGACGACTCCGGGTCTTCTTCTCCAAGCTTTCTTCTTCGTGCGAGGAGTCGAAGCTTTGATCTTCGAGTGCAAGGTCTTCACGTTGATGAGGACTTGAAGGGCCAAGGACTCCCGTAGGATATGCTTGCCGTGCCTCGTGAAGCCTTCGGTCTTCAAGCGTTGGAGCTCGTCTTTGCAGAGCCTTTTCCTCTTCAGCTTTCGACCCTTGATGCCTTCCCCGACCCCCTCTATTTATAGGCAAAGGTGGGTGGTTGGGGGAGATATTGCTGAAATCTTTTTGTTTCATCCAATATCTCCCCCCATAACCATCAAGATATTGTTCCTTGATTCGGGGAAACAAACTCGATCCCCTCCCTTTTAGTTGGGGTGGTTACGGGCTAGATGTGACTCGATCTTTTAAAGATTGAGTTGTTATTCTTGTTGCACTTTTGGATCGGATGGCGACACAACGTCATCTTGTCCGTTGGATCGAGGGATCGTCGCGGATCTACGGCTACGTAGACGTCCACGCCACCTCCCCCCGCATCGAGGCGGTTTTGATTTCTTTTTCCTTTCTTTTCTTTTTCTTTTCTTTTCTTTTTCTTTTCTTTTTCTTTTTCTTTTTCTTTTCTTTTCTTTTTTTCTTCTTTTAGGGCCGGCCCCACCTCTCCATGAGGAGGGGGGCACAGTTTTCTAGAAGGGGGGGCCGGTGGGCCCATTTTTGGGTTCGGGTAGCGGGTCCGGTGGGACCTGTTCGCTTTGAGCCAGGCCTTTTTTATGAACGGGCCATTGTGCACGAACTGAGTTCGCATGCGGGCCGTTGTGTGCGGGCCGAGTTTCGCATGCGGGTCGTTGTGTGTGGGCCGAGTTCGCATGCGGGCCGTTGTGTGCGGGCCAGGTTTCGCATGCGGGTCGTTGTGTGCGGGCCGAGTTCGCATGCGGGCCGTTGTGTGCGGGCCAGGTTTCGCATGCGGGCCGTTGTGTGCGGGCCAGGTTTCGCATGCGGGCCGTTGTGTGCGGGCCAGGTTTCGCATGCGGGCCGTTGTGTGCGGGCCGAGTTTGCATACGGGCCGTTGTGTGCGGGCCGGGTTTCGCATGCGGGTCGGGTTCAACCCGTGGGCTAATTTCGGTGCCCACAAATGCCCCCTCAAGGTCGAGTGCGCCCGCGGGAAACGTGTAGCATTTGGCCTTGATCACGTATTGTGCGGAATTTGGGTCTTTACAAGAACCCCTGCCATTTCGTTTCCCCCATCGTTTTGCTAGCGCGGGAGACGAAAGGCTTTGGCTGCTTGGAGTTATTGAAGACTTATTCTAGGGTTTTGTTCATCTTCCTTGTTGTCGCGGACCTCCTTTGCTTTGAGGATGGCGCGAACGTTGGCGGCGGCCGCTGCGCGGCGTCCCAGGGCGGCAAGGCGACAGGAGCGCGAGGACGGCCGCGATGCGCCTTGGCGGAGGGTTGTTGCCCCTCTTCGGTGCGGGAACTCAATGGCGAAAGAGGCGGAGTGGTCGAAGGCGTGCCAGATTTTCCTCCTTTTTCTTCTCCTATTTCTTCCTCCTTCTTTTCTTTCTCTTTTTCTTTCCTTTTTTTTTCCTTCTCTGGTTTCTGTTATTAAACGGTGGTTGCATCGGATACGGATGCCCACCGGATATAGATCCCTAGATTCATGGGATGGAAGATTTAACCATTTTCTATCCCAATAACCGAATATGGTTATATATAGGGGGTTCAATGAAAATTTCCGTCTCTGTTTCCTCCTTTTCTTCTTTTTTTTTTTTTTTGGTTTCGGTCTCTGGTTCGCGCGAGACAGCAGCAGCAGCAGGGGTGCGGTGGCCGGGTTGGCAGCGGCCGGGCGCGGGGCTGCGGTGGCCGGCGCGGCGGGAGGGCGCGGCGCGGCGGGCGTGGAGCGGTCAGGCCGGAGCGGGCTGGAGGCAGGCGTGGGCGCGACGGGCACGGGCGCGACCGGGGGCTGCGGTGGCGGCCGGCGCGCGGGCTGGAGGCGGGGGTGCGGGCCGGCGGCGGTCGGGCCGCGGTGCCGGAGCGGCGGGTGGCGTAGGCGGCCGGCGTACGGGAGGGCGCGGCGCGCGCGGGGCGCGGTGGGCGCGGGGTGCAGGCACGGGGCACGGAGGCCAGCGGCAGGCGGCGCGGCAGAGGCCGCAGCCCCTGCGGGTTTTTGCAGAAGAGAGAGAGAGAGGGGGGGTGTTGTGGTCTTTTGCCGTAACCCCCTCTCGGTTTTCTCTTTTTGCCGAGAGGGGCTGTTGTGTCCCTCTCTTTTTTCTTTTTTTTTGGTTTTCTTTCCTCTTTTTTTTTGTTTTCTCCGGTTCGGTGAACAGCTGCGGCTGCGGCTGCGGGGTGCACAGCAGCGGCGGCCGGGTGCGGGATCCGGAGGCGGGCGGCGCGGCGGGGCACGGGCCGGAGGCCGCGAGGCGCGAGGGCGCAGGCCGGAGGCGCGGGGTGTGACGGGTGCGGGCGTGGCTGGGGGCTGCGGTGGCGGCCGGCGCGCGGGCTGGAGGCGGGGGCACGAGGGCACGGGCGCGACCTGTGGTGGCCGGCTTGAGTTCCGGCGGGCGCGTGCGGAGCGACGGGCTGACGTGGGGTGGCACGTCGGCGCAGAGGCGGTCGGTGGTGTCAGGCGATCGGGCCGGGCACGAGGCGAGCGAGCGCAGGAGGCGCAGCGGCGGCCTGCAGCTTCGGGCGCCCGGGCGCGAAGGCCAGGCACAGCGCGGGGCGCGAAGGCCAAGCGGGCACGGGCCTGGGTACAGGCGTGGGATGCAACAGCGAAGGCCAGGTGGTGCGGAGGCAGGCTCGGCCGGGAGCTGCGGGGTGTGGCCGGCGCGCGAGGCGGAGACGGGGCGCGGCCGGGGCCTGCAGTGTGTGGGCGCAGGTCGCAGATCGAGCGGAGCTGCGAGTAGTCGGCGTGGTAGCAGCTCAGGCACGCGACGACTGCGGGTGAGGGCTCCGGCTGGGGGCGCAGGAGTTGGAGACCACAACCCCGTTTGGGGGCTGTGGGTTTTCGGAGAGAAGTATTTTTGCTACGGCCCCCTCTATATTTTTTGTTTTGGCATTAAGAGGCTGTGGCCCTTTGGTTTCTTGGATTTTGAAGGAAGGAAAGGGCTGCCGACCCCTCTCCGGTCTTGGGTTTTTCATGGGGCTATGGTCCCCTTTGGGGCTGCAGCTTTAGCTTCGGTTTTTTTTTTTTAGACTTCTGGACTTGCACTGCCCTTTTCTTCTGGAATTGACCTTGCATCTTGATTTGACTTGCACTTTTCGTCTCCTTGTAGGACTCATCCCTTCGAGTGCTTTCCGAAGGCCGGCGGGATCGTTGAGGTCTACCGCGAGAGCAGAGTGACTGGCGAGGTTGTACTTGAGCAGACTGGGCAAGACGGGCTGGATGTTCCTCTGGACTTTGGAGATAACTTTTTCTGGTGGTGATGTCAGCTTGGAGGACATCGAGATGGGTATTCTGGAGTTCAACGAGGAGGGAGACGAAGCCACTAGCATTGACAATGAGCAGCCTGTCTTGGTCGTCCTTTGCTTGCCGATCTTGACCATGGTGACTGCTCCAACGGTCTTTTTGGCTTCGCGGAGATAACGGAGGATGCGGTCTCCCACGGGAGTACGCATCTTCGCTTCCCTTTTGCGCGAGTCTTCTACCGCCGTACTTCGAAGCAGGAAGCGTGTGTTGAAGTTGGACGAGCTCATTCTCACCGATGAGGGATCTTCACGGTAGATCGTTCGACCGAGTCTGGAGTTGCCATTCAGAAGTCAGTCCCAACGGATGTTTTGGTCGTAGCTTCTTTGTCAGTTCTTGTGACGTCTTCGATAGCCGTCACGGCGATGGTCCTGGAGGCGGTTTTCGTGTTTGGGTCTTCAGGACAGGATCGTGCCTTGTCTCAGCACTCAGAGACTTACCAGCGAAAGTGTAGATCGCAGAGTCTTCTTTCGAAGCTTCTTTTGGAGAGTTGTGCTGGAAGTTTATCCAGGTGACACTTGCACCCTTCCAAGAGGAGGGTCTTGACGCTTTGAGTAACTGGTGGGTTTCCTGGTGGATGGCTCCTTGTTTGAGGAGCATATGTGCACCCTTTTGGCGGACAACTAGGCTCATTGCTTGCAACGGGCTTCATTAGAGGAGGACGTTTCCTTGGCGTTTGGCAAAGGCCGAGGAAAAGGAACGTCGACTGGAGGGGATTCACACGTTTGCTACTGCAGACTTGGTTCGGGTGCAGAAGAAAATGGAGGCCGCTCGTGCGTCGCTTTAGGAATCGGAGTCCTGTTTGGGGAAAGCTCGAGCGGCCGAGAAGACTTTCAGAGCGAACCTCGCAAAGCAGCGTGCAGAGCTTGCGACGCGTTGAGCTGGTAGGGTGATCAAGAAGGCTTCTGGAGCGAACCTTGCGAAGCAGCGTGCAGAGCTAGCGACGCGTCGGAAGCTGATGGCTCCTCTACCCCTGGAGTGTAAGCGCGTGTAAGCTGTGGGATGCGAGCCGCTTCGGCACCCCAAGGACTTTGACTTGCTATTCATGTGTTGCTTCAGATGCTGGAGTCCCATTTGGAGAAAGCTCGAGCAACCGAGAAGACTTTTGTAACGGAGCTTGCAAAGCAGCGGGAGAAGCTTACGAACCACCGAGAGCTGGTGGTTTCTCGCCTTTCGGAGTTGCACCGCGTGGGTGCCTCGAGAGATGAGCTATGGCAGCGCTGGAAGCTGGTGGTTTGACAGAGGCTGACGGCTTCTCGTCCCACGGAGTTGGACTTGCGTCTTTTCTGGGCTTATTTTTCTGGAATGGTGGTTTACTTTTTTTTGTTTGGACTGAACCTTTACAGGCTGCCTACGTACCCTACTGAGAGGGATCAAGTCACACGTAGTTCCTTTATTACCCTTTTTTTTTTTTTTTTTTGGGCAAGGGGGGTAACCTTGCGCTAGGCAAAGTACCTTTTGAGGGACTTGCCACTGGTAGGCAGAGTCGCTGCTGGTTCGCAGTTGTCATCCGCCTTCTTCGCTTCAATGTAGTTAGAAGTGAAGATCTTCTTACCTGGAGTTTTGGTGATTACTGGAGTTTGACTAGAGTCGATGTCTCGGTGGTTTAGAAGACTTTGTTCGTCGCTTTTGGAGAAACGAGCTTGAGTCTTTGTCAGGCGATGTGGTATCGCAACTGAGGGTAATGAACCTATATGCTCTGTGCTTTCTTTGTTGCAGCTGGATTTGAACATCAGCTCGATGGAGTTTTGCCCCCGAGTGTTTCCTAGCTTGATTGCGAGTTGCTCGGAGTTGGTGTACTCGGAAGACTCGGTTGAGCTCGAGACATGCAACAGACCATGTAACGGTAGTGCCATCTCTTGCAAAGTGATGAAGTTGGCCTCGGAGAATGGTGACGCTGGTTCTTTTGCTGGAGTGGAAGGTGATCGTCCTGGCTTGCGAAGCCATTGAGATTCGAGTCGCAGGACTGAAGCAACTTGAGCAAGCAATGGAACATGTGGCATTGAGCTTGATTTGGAGTTGAGGTGAATTTTCTGTCTCGATGCTGATGCTTCTTTGTCTTTGTGCACCGTTTGGCTGGAGAATGTCGCTAGTTTTGCAAGTGGAGTGGTTTTGTCCCTCGCAGCTGCTTTGACTTTCTGGGCTCGTCGAGCTTTTGCTGGAGGAACTTCTGCAACGGGGTCTTCGGCCTGGTGGCACTCGACGTCAGCAAGGTGTGATTCAGCCTCGTTGCAGTGCTTGCCGTTGGCGACGATGGTTCTCCCCATGCTTTCGATGTTGGTGCTGCTTTCTTCATTGAGCACTTGGTGAACTTCCCTCATGCAACCGGAGACCTTGAGGTTTTGATCAACTTCAAGGAAGCGGCTGGGGAAAAACTCCTGGAGTGTCGCCAGCTCTGGGCATGTTTGCTGGAGAAGATTTTTCGAACTTACTGGAGGTACTTTGGACGTCTTTCTTTCTGGAGCTTCACTCTTTTCCTTGAAGGTCTTTCTTTCGGGGAGTTTTGTTATCGCCTGATCTTGCTCGTGATTGGCCAGACGTGTTATCCTGTAGCTTGATCGTTGTGGCCTTCTCCTTCGAGGTGTCATAGCCCATGCATTTTCATCAGGAAGATCTTTCTCGCCAGGGTGAAGAATTGGTGCTTTAATCAAAGGCTCTTCTTTGATCTGAAGGACTTGCTCTTCTGGAGGCTCTACCAACTCATCTTCTGATCCCCAGCCGGTTGGCTTGATTTCTTTCATTGGGATCGAAGGAGGTTTGGAGTAAAAGACGTAGAAGTCGAACTTACCTGATGGCTGGCCTAGCAGGTTGACTTCAGGGTCTCTTTGCTCGTTTCTTGCTTTGAGCACATGCTGGGATGTAGCTTTGTTTGGAAGAGGGAGTGTTTGCGCGAGAGGCGGTTGCCCCCAAGGCAGTGAGGATTTGGCCCTGGGTACTGCAGGAGCATACCGTCGTCGTCTTCTTGGAGCTGGTTTCGCCATCGATCTTTGACAGACGATGTGCAGCCTTGCTGAAGTGCGTTGTGGAGCGGTCAGTGCTGGCGGGAAGGAATCGAAGGTGATTGACGTCATATTTGACTCGACGATATCACTAGAGTCGATCTCGATCATCCCTTGCTTGGCGAGTGTCATGATCTTATCTTTGAAGACAAAGCACTTCTCGATGGGATGGCTGACCATCCGGTGGTACTTGCAGAAGAGCGGATCGTTGACTCGATGTGCTTGTTCCGGCCTTTTTGGTGGCGGAAGTTCGATCATCTTTTCTTGCATCAACTGATCAAACATGGAGGAAACTTCCGAGTCTGGGAAGGGATACTCCTTAGCTTCAAGCTCCTCGAGGGTCATCCTTGGTGGCCGTTGAGGCTGAGGAGGTGGTATGGCGGCTCCTTTGCCTTTGTCCAGCTTGCCACCGATCTTGAGTGGTTTGGAAGTCGAAGCGAGGTCGGTGACATTAACTTGCTTTGATGCCGCCGGTTCGTCCTCCTCTTCCACCTTCTGGAAGGCTATGGCCTTTGAGTCCCCGCGATTTGCTAAGCTGAGCTCCATGTCGTGGGCTCGAGTCGCCAGTTCTTCGAAGGATCGAGGCTTGATCCCTTTGAGGATGTAGAGCAAGCCCCAGTGCATGCCTTGGGTGCACAACTCAATAGCCGAGTCTTCAGACAAGCGATCCCGCGAGTTTAGCGCAAGGTTTCTCCAACGATCAATGTAGTCGATCACCGGCTCATCCTTCCTTTGCTTGGTAGCAGTAAGCTCGGTCATGCTGACGATGCGCCGAGTACTGTAGAAGCGGTTGAGGAACTCCCTCTCCATTTGATCCCAGCTGTCAATGGATCCTGGAGGAAGATCAACATACCAGTCAAAAGCATTACCTTTGAGGGTGCGAACGAACTGCTTCACCATCTCGTCGCCGTATGTGCCGGCGTTGTTGCAAGTTTCGATGAAGTGAGCAATGTGTTGCCTTGGGTTCCCCTTTCCGTCGAAGTGTTGGAACTTTGGTGGCTGGAACCCGGTAGGGAAGCGCAGCTGTTGGATCCTTATGGTGTAAGGCTTTGAATATGCCGCCGTAATCGGAGGTAGGTTGCCGCCGTGGGAACGCATCATGTCAGCTACTAGTGCTTGTATTTGCTGGGCATTCATCGTTGCTGCCACTGAAGGTTGCGCGGCCGCCGAGGCTGGCACGGGAGCCGAGGAAAGTGCAGGAGTAGTTGCTAGTATTGCCGGGCCAACTTCTGCAAGAGCAGGAGTTGGAGACGGGGCTGGAGCAGCTACTGGAGAAGCAGGAGGTTGACCGAATGTTGCGGCATCCCTGGCACTTAGCCTTTGAAGCAAGGTGTTGATGTGACGATCTTTCTCTTCCATTAGTCGGGTGAGCTGAGCCATGTGTTCACCCATTTGCATGACTTGGAGCTGGAGAGCGGACGGAGGATGATGTCGCAGGACGTCTCGATGTTGCACGCCCGCACCCTCGCCATCGTCGTCGGAGACGTAGTTACGCTGACTTGCTTCTGCTTGATGACGGATGTTTGCCCCCGGCAGGGGAGGTGCAAAGTCCGCTGGAGAACCCGAACGGGTTCGGGGTTGGGGCTGGTCCTCCCCAAATTTCTGGACAGATGTTCCAGGATTGAGGCTTGTTTCTTCATGCACCAAGGCCTCATTGGCGCCTTGGCGGGCATCTTCGGCAGCAGTTTCCGGGGTGAAGAAGTCCGCAAGAGTTTGAGTACGCCGAGTGTAGACGCGTACTACCGGGGGAATGACATCCTCCGGGTTTTCTGGATCACCGTGTTGGAGTAGTGGAGACTCGGCGATAGGTGAGAGGCTTGTTGGAGCAAACGTATCATCGTTCGTTTCGGCCATGGCGAACTTAAAGCAACTCCTTCAAACGTACGGATGAAAGGAGAGGAAGGTCCCACCGGGCGTGCCAGAAATCTGTGAGCGCGGAAAAAGATTCGGGTCGTCTTTATTGCAGATCACACGAGATTACAAAATTTTCTTTGATCAGGAGATTGTGGGAGAGATCCTCTGGAGGGTCCCTTTGATCCGCGTCTCCACGTGGTGTTCGTGCGAGAGCTCTGAAGGGGTTGCCCAGGACAGAGGTCTTTACAGGGTGAGGGTTTTTGAGAGGCTAAGGAGTTTCTGCCGTTGATTTTGTCCCGTCCGTGCTTCGCGCTTTCTCGGCTAGGGAGGCTTTGGGCTTCGTTCCTTGGTCTTCGTGTCTTCCTCGATCCTGGCTCGACCTCGACGTCCTTGATCGTCGGTTCGCGGCGTCGATCGTGTTTTTGGCGTCAGCTTTGGCTTTGGCTTTCGGCTTTGGCGTAGCTTTGGCGTGGCTCTGGCGTTTGCTTTGCTTTGGCGCTTGCGCTTGAACGTAGGCGGGTAGAGGCTTGCGATGCTTTAGTTCTTCCGGACTACGCGTCGTATCGGTTAGAACGTGCGGTGCTTTGCTCGTGACCGTCGTAGTTGCTTGGCTTTGGCACGTGCGTTGCTTTAGCGCGGGCTTTACCGGGGCGTTTGCTTTGGCTTCTTGCGTCGGCTTTGACTTTAGCTTTGACTCGATCTTCTTCTCGAACGACTGGCGTTGTTTCTTCAAGGCTTCTTTCTTCTTCCGACTTCCTCGACGGTTGTGGCGTCGGCTTGGCTTTTCGGTGGGGGTAGCACCGATCTTCGTGCGACGGTTGTAGCGTCGGCTTTTGTTGATGAAGACGGCGGGGGTAGCACCGGCTTCGGCACGACGGTTGTAGCGTCGGCTTTTGGTTGACGAAGGCGGCAGGGGTATCACCGGCTTCAGGCTTTCTTCTCCCGGCTTTCTTCTACGTGCAAGGAGTTGATGCCTTTGTTGAAGACGACGGGTGTTGTCGGCTTCGATCTTCTTCTCCGGCCTTTGCTTATGGCGTCTTCGGAGCTGATGAAGATCGTTGGAGCAATCGGGTGATGACAGCTCCGGGTCTTCTTCTCCAAGCTTTCTTCTTCGTGCGAGGAGTCGAAGCTTTGATCTTCGAGTGCAAGGTCTTCACGTTGATGAGGACTTGAAGGGTCAAGGACTCCCGCAGGATATGCTTGCCGTGCCTCGTGAAGCCTTCGGTCTTCAAGCGTTGGAGCTTCTTCGTAGCGCTCTTTCGTCTTCAGCTTTTCGGACCTGACGACGGTTGTGACGTCGGCTTCTTCTCCGGGCGTGTTTGGCTTGATTGGAGTTGAAGGCTTCTTTTGGAGATGGCGGGTGTAGCACCGATCTCTATGCGACGGTTGTGACGTCGGCTTCTTCTCCGGGCGTGTTTGGCTTGATTGGAGTTGAAGGCTTCTTTTGGAGATGGCGGGTGTAGCACCGATCTCTATGCGACGGTTGTAGCGTCGGCTTTTGTTGATGAAGACGGCGGTGGTAGCACCGATCTCCGTGCGACGGTTGTAGCGTCGGCTTTGTTGGTGGAGACGGCGGGGGTAGCACCGATCTCCTCACGACGGTTGTAGCATCGGCTTTGTTGATGAAGACGGCGGGGGTAGCACCGATCTCCGCACGACGGTTGTAGCGTCGGCTTTGTTGGTGAAGACGGTGGGGGTAGCACCGATCTCCGCACGACGGTTGTAGCGTCGGCTTTTGTTGACGAAGACGGCAGGGGTAGCACCGGCTTCAGGCCTTCTTCTCCAAGCTTTCTTCTTCGTGCGAGGAGTCGACGCCTTTGTTGAAGACGACGGGTGTTGTCGGCTTCGATCTTCTTCTCCGGCCTTTGCTTATGGCTTCTTCAGAGTTGATGAAGATCGTTGGAGAAGTCGGGATGACGACGACTCCGGGTCTTCTTCTCCAAGCTTTCTTCTTCGTGCGAGGAGTCGAAGCTTTGATCTTCGAGTGCAAGGTCTTCACGTTGATGAGGACTTGAAGGGCCAAGGACTCCCGTAGGATATGCTTGCCGTGCCTCGTGAAGCCTTCGGTCTTCAAGCGTTGGAGCTCGTCTTTGCAGAGCCTTTTCCTCTTCAGCTTTCGACCTGACGACGGTTGTGACGTCGGCTTCTTCTCCGGGCGTGTTTGGCTTGATTGGAGTTGAAGGCTTCTTTTGGAGATGGCGGGTGTAGCACCGATCTCTATGCGACGGTTGTGACGTCGGCTTCTTCTCCGGGCGTGTTTGGCTTGATTGGAGTTGAAGGCTTCTTTTGGAGATGGCGGGTGTAGCACCGATCTCTATGCGACGGTTGTAGCGTCGGCTTTTGTTGATGAAGACGGCGGTGGTAGCACCGATCTCCGTGCGACGGTTGTAGCGTCGGCTTTGTTGGTGGAGACGGCGGGGGTAGCACCGATCTCCTCACGACGGTTGTAGCGTCGGCTTTGTTGATGAAGACGGCGGGGGTAGCACCGATCTCCGCACGACGGTTGTAGCGTCGGCTTTGTTGGTGAAGACGGTGGGGGTAGCACCGATCTCCGCACGACGGTTGTAGCGTCGGCTTTTGTTGACGAAGACGGCAGGGGTAGCACCGGCTTCAGGCCTTCTTCTCCAAGCTTTCTTCTTCGTGCGAGGAGTCGACGCCTTTGTTGAAGACGACGGGTGTTGTCGGCTTCGATCTTCTTCTCCGGCCTTTGCTTATGGCTTCTTCAGAGTTGATGAAGATCGTTGGAGAAGTCGGGATGACGACGACTCCGGGTCTTCTTCTCCAAGCTTTCTTCTTCGTGCGAGGAGTCGAAGCTTTGATCTTCGAGTGCAAGGTCTTCACGTTGATGAGGACTTGAAGGGCCAAGGACTCCCGTAGGATATGCTTGCCGTGCCTCGTGAAGCCTTCGGTCTTCAAGCGTTGGAGCTCGTCTTTGCAGAGCCTTTTCCTCTTCAGCTTTCGACCCTTGATGCCTTCCCCGACCCCCTCTATTTATAGGCAAAGGTGGGTGGTTGGGGGAGATATTGCTGAAATCTTTTTGTTTCATCCAATATCTCCCCCCATAACCATCAAGATATTGTTCCTTGATTCGGGGAAACAAACTCGATCCCCTCCCTTTTAGTTGGGGTGGTTACGGGCTAGATGTGACTCGATCTTTTAAAGATTGAGTTGTTATTCTTGTTGCACTTTTGGATCGGATGGCGACACAACGTCATCTTGTCCGTTGGATCGAGGGATCGTCGCGGATCTACGGCTACGTAGACGTCCACGCCACCTCCCCCCGCATCGAGGCGGTTTTGATTTCTTTTTCCTTTCTTTTCTTTTTCTTTTCTTTTCTTTTTCTTTTCTTTTTCTTTTTCTTTTTCTTTTCTTTTCTTTTTTTCTTCTTTTAGGGCCGGCCCCACCTCTCCATGAGGAGGGGGGCACAGTTTTCTAGAAGGGGGGGCCGGTGGGCCCATTTTTGGGTTCGGGTAGCGGGTCCGGTGGGACCTGTTCGCTTTGAGCCAGGCCTTTTTTATGAACGGGCCATTGTGCACGAACTGAGTTCGCATGCGGGCCGTTGTGTGCGGGCCGAGTTTCGCATGCGGGTCGTTGTGTGTGGGCCGAGTTCGCATGCGGGCCGTTGTGTGCGGGCCAGGTTTCGCATGCGGGTCGTTGTGTGCGGGCCGAGTTCGCATGCGGGCCGTTGTGTGCGGGCCAGGTTTCGCATGCGGGCCGTTGTGTGCGGGCCAGGTTTCGCATGCGGGCCGTTGTGTGCGGGCCAGGTTTCGCATGCGGGCCGTTGTGTGCGGGCCGAGTTTGCATACGGGCCGTTGTGTGCGGGCCGGGTTTCGCATGCGGGTCGGGTTCAACCCGTGGGCTAATTTCGGTGCCCACAAAGCTAAACCTGGGGGGCAAGCTGAGAGAAATTAGAAGTCGAGGTAGTCGAAGCCATAGCCTGTGGCATTTGACCAAGCTTTTTCAGACGTCGATAGCAAGTCTCTTTGACGTGGCTCTCTTTTTTGCAATAAACATACCAGAGTTTGCTAGTAGATTGTCGATCACCACTAGAGTAGTGATCCCTAGTGGAATGATTGTTGCCTACAGGAGCACGCTGTGGGAAAGGAGGTTGAGTAGCAAGAACGCCAGGATCTGAGACTAGAGCACAATGTACAGCAAGAGTGGCCAAGCACGTCTCATCGGCAAGGAGCTCAGACAGAGACTCATTGCGGCTAGGCAAGGGATCCAGGTGTAAGAGTTGTCCTTGGATCGGCTCAAACTCTGGAGGAAGTTCCATTAGGAACTCGAAGACGTATTGTTTCTTGCGATGGCGTCAACAAATGGAAACTGCATTCAGAGGATAGATAGGCTCCAATGCCTCAAGTTCCCTCAAGAGAGTTGAGATCCGAGCATAAAACTCACGAATGGTGAGAGAGCCTTGGGTCATGCTGATGTAGGCGTGCGCGTCGAAGGCGATTGATGGAGGTAGAGATGTAGACGGTGTAATATTTTTTGTATTTTTCTTTGTAGAGGATAACTAGTGACACGAGATCACCGAGAAAGACAGACGAACAGGAGAGAGAGGGATGATTGGGACTAGAAACAGAGAAGAAAGCATAGGTTAGAAGCACATACGAGGTTTGGAATCAACCAGATCGAGAGGGGAAAGGGAAGAGACACCCAAATCCATGGGCAAAGCGGCAATAACCATCATTCATTTATCATAATCTGTTCTTTTCCAACTACAACGGGGCCTTTATATAGGCATTTAAAAAGATAAAAATGGCAACAAATTTAAAACCCAATAATTATCCTAACAACTTGTCTAAAAATAAAAATCCCAAATCAAAATAATATCCTAAGATATATCCTACCTTATCCAACCATGACAGGCTAAGACGGACCTTCGGGTGCGCCAACAAGCTTGGGCCATAGGTCAGGGCTGCATCATATGCCCTTGAGTTCACACCGAAGCTGAAATGCTCTTGCACTGCCAGTCTGAATAAATTGCTTTGAAAGATAACACATCTCCTGAGAAGTGGAAAACTGAAGGGTCTCCACACGGAGTTTGTGAGAGAGAGAGGCTCCGATGTACAAGTGAATGATGGCATCATCATCATTCAATTCCTCAGATTTGACGGAATCTAGGGCCATATTTGCTGTGGAGGAGATCTCAGAGATTGTAAGAGCAGGCTTCGTGCCATCCACATACTTCCAGAGTTTGTGGATTCTCCACCGTGTATTCTCGCCCAACTAGAGCCGTAGGTTAGCTAGACGAGAAGGGACATTGTAGGTGGTATTTCCAATGATCAATGAGGGATTGACACATGGCTTTTAGTAGTCGAGTATTTGAGTAAGTGTAGTCGGGTACTCGGTCTTGAGCTAGCCAGGTCGGGAACGTGGATACAACTTGGTAATACTCGGGGTTTGGGCAGTTTGACCCCTAAGGGTGAAGTCGCATACCCGAAAACCCTGACCCGAGATAGAACTGACTCTAGTATAGTGTATTCGGGTGATAGTAATCTAAGTATGGCCATAGAAGAACTCAGGAGCATGTAGGACGTGCATGAGTATTTTGTACTTGCACGAGTACCTTGAAGGTGTAAGGTAGGTGCTCGGGCTCTGACACCCGAGTATCCCGAGGATAACTCGATCACGTGGGGGATTGGACATCAGAAATCATGACAGCCATTATGGTCCCGGATCATGCATTTGTATCCCAAGCCTTGAACATCTTGGATTCACCTCTTTGGATATGTCAAGGGATAAAGGACTAGTCCGAGTTTATTAGGTTACGGGGTGTAGATAACCTTTGGCGTAATCTGATGGGAACAAGGTGCCAAACTCGCCATAACTACCAAGATTCTCTCCAAACACCCTATATAAAGGCTCCTATATTGGGTGAATGAGGTATGCTTGAAAATAAATCTCTTTCCTTATACTCTGGGGGTTTATATGACTTGAGCGTAGAAGGGACCTTGGCTCGAAGAGAGCAAGGGTCTTTTTGCCGGTACCCTTGGGGAACTCATGGAGGAGATCGCTCATCTTTTTTTTTTTTTGGGGGGGGGGGGGGGTTTGGGTGTAGAAAAAACACGCATATAGTAACACTCATTCAACCAATAGAGGATCTCATACTTCATGGCTGAGACATCCATTGCCCTACAATGACCATTACGTTCATATGGCAACAAACTACGACTCTCTCCTAAGCATTCTCCTATCTGTGATGATTTAAGGAGCAATGATCCAGTTTCTCAGTTCTCCCGTCAATTTGCCAGTCAACTTGTTAGTCTCCTAGAATGCTTCATGTGGACCTTAGGTACCACATACCATATCAGTTATTTCCTGTCAAGTACACTAAGGTAAAACTCATATTTGTGCACAAATAATTTAAATTGAAATTAATTCTAATGCGAATAACGTATCTCATAATATAACCTGTGACCATGCACCACTTCTAACATCAACTAGTTTAAACTAGAAATCTTGGCACCATTAGTGGGAGAGTTGCATTGGGCTGAATCCTGATAAAATTTTGCTCAATCCTTTTGTTGAACCCTTTCAATTTGGAGGCAGACTCCATAGCTGACTCATTTTGAAGATGGAAGTCTTTATTTTACTAAACTATGGAGGTGCATTTTCTAAAATCAAATTGACCTTGACATATTATTGGTTTATTCTCTTTATGTTGTTGGTGAGATATATAATGGAGGCTATTATGGAATTAGGGTTATTTGGGTCATCTTTAGCTTGCTCAAATATTTGTCTCACTTGTCTTCTCCAGCCCATAATGCATTAATTCTCCATATACCATCTCCATAAGTTAAACATCCATACATATGTCGTAATGTGAACAAAATTACCTTCCATCTTTCACAGGCTGTTGTTAATCTTTCACTTCCCAATGTCATTACGACTTCCACTTTCCCTTGCCATGACTAATGCACAAACTGAGTGATTAGTTGACTGCCTTCTTTATTCTTTGATTTTATACTAGAAATCCTCTATGGTCTTACTAAAGCTCTGGACATGTGCAAGCTTGTAGGGTATACTTGATGCTCCTTTGGTCTTGGTTCCTCCATGATATTTATTAATATCTTATTAATGAGAATTTGAAACATCTTTGCTGCTATCAATCATGGTTTCTCTTTGTATGCTTTCATACGTAACTATTAATTGAATTTTTTGGAAGCCGTTTTTTCTATACTATGCTTCCAGCCTTTCTCCACAGTATGTGATGTGAGACAGTGTGTTAAACAGGGAATCAGACTACATTGAGCGCAAGCAGGGTTCACTATTTTGCCACGAGCTTAAAACAGGGAATTAATTTAAACAGGTAATATTGATTAATGGATTTAACAACGAGTTGCAAACAACACAGGCAGCCAATCTAGTCCCAATTAACCGAACAACATGTACTCAGTTATGCTAGTAGGGTTCCACATGCAATATTAGGATTAATAGCAAACATGACAAAACAGAATCGCACAGCTCATAGTTTATGGTGGACAGCTAGGGTCATAGATAAAATCTAGGACACATGATTATTGGTGCCACTCTTGAGTATCTATCTAGGGGTGTCAACGGGTTGTGTCGGGTTCGTGTCGGGTCTAGTTTATGGTCGTGTCCAAAACCCCTAGACCCAGACCCGACCCTTTTAACTAATCGTGTCTAGATCCTAAACCCGTACCCGACTCGCTATTAAACGGGTAGACTCGGTAAGACCCGTTTACTACACTGGTCTATTCAGTTGACCTGATCCAACCCAATCCGACTCGACCCGACCTGACCCGATTGACCCGCTGGTACTATATATTACAGTATTGGATTGCGGGTAGACCCGACCCGACACGACCCGTTGAATTTTAAATGGGTCTTCCCGGGTCTACCGTGTCTAGACCCTAAACCCGGACCCGAACCATTTATTAAACGGGTCTCGTGTCGACCCGTTTACGACCCGAACCTGTTTAACCCTGACCCAGATCCGCTAACTTCGTGTCGGGTCTGCCGTGTCGGGTCCAAAATTGCCAGCCCTATATCTATCGGAAAAAGAAAACTCACCTACTGAGGATCATGCGGGACCTTAAGAACCTCTGGTGGTGGTGGATTCGGTGCGGGGATCTCTGGTTGAGGCGGGGCCAATGCGAGGGCCTGTAGGACCACAACGTTCGGGTGCACGGGTGCGTCGGGGTACCACCGTTGATGACTTTCGCTGATTCCGAGTCGGTCCTCTGCGTCCTTGGTAATGAGGTAGGTGATGTGATCCATGTAGTCTTTCACACTCTCACCGGGGTTGAACTAGAAATCGAGGAAGGGGGAACGACAGGGTTCACTATTTTACCACGAGCTTAAAACAGGGAATTAATTTAAACTGGTAATATTGATTAATGGATTTAACAAGTTGCAAACAACACAGGCAGTCAATCTAATCCCAATTAACCGAACAACAGGTACTCAGTTATGCTAGTAGGGTTCTACATGCAATATCAGAATTAATAGCAAACAGGGCAAAACAGAATCGCATAGCTCACAGTTTATGGTGGGCAGTAGCGGTCACAGATAAAATTTAGGAGACTTGATTATTGGTGTCACCCTCGAGTATCTTTCGGAAAAGAAAAACTCACCTATTGAGGATCACGCGGGACCTTAGGAACCTCTGGTGGTGGTAGAGTCGGTGCAGGGATCTCTGGTTGAGGCGAGGACAATGCGAGGGCCTGCAGGACCACAATGTTCGGGTGCACGGGTGCGTCGGGGTATCCCCGTTGATGACTTTCGCTGATTCCGAGCCGGGCCTCTACTTCTTTGGCAACAAGGTAGGTGATGCGATCAACGTAGTCTTTCACACTCTTGCCCAGGTTGAATTGGAAATCGAGGAAGGGGGAATGGATATCGAGAAATCCGTCTTCGTCATGGATCAGCTCGTGATCAGCGTCCGGGTCGGCCATTCAAGCATATCGGGTGCATTGGAAGGCATGGTCTCAAGAAGGGCTACGGGATCAGGGTATGGAGGGGTCGGTTCAGGTAAGGGATTGGTTGCAACACTGGGAGGGGGAGAAGAGGGGTGGGGTCGGGTGTGGATCTGGAGGGGTTGGGGTTGGGTGCGGATCGAGAGAGGAGGGGGATGGGAGTGGGTGGTTGTGGTACAGGAAAGGGAGGGGAGTGGGGTGCAGGTAGGGGCCGACTGCAGGGAGGAGTCAGGAGGCCGAAGTGGGGAAGGGGGTCGGGGGTTTGTTGCGGGCTTGGGAAGAGGGAAGGAACTGGGGCGATTGGGGCTACAGGGGATGCGAGAGGGGTCGAGTTTGGGGTCGGGAAAGGAGGAGGGGAGGTAAGGGGGAATCGGGTATGTTGGCCTGCGGGCTCGGTAGGGAAAAGGGAAAGAAACGGGGGGGGGGGGGGGGGGTATCAGGGGACGGGAATGATAGAGGGGGAGAGACGTCGCGAAAGGGGGAGAGGAGAGATCACGAGTAGGAGAGAGGAGGACGCGGGTGACAACTGGACGGGCTTGAGTTGGGAAAGATAGGGGTCCACTAGGGTTTCACACCTTTAATCTGGACCTAGGGTTTCACACATCTAGGGTTAGGGTTTTACATCTCTCCTTGATGTCTCTCAACAAATGAAGAGGAACAAAGTTTTATTATTTATTGCATAATCTCAAATGACAACATAGGCAGCCTATATAAAGGCTTGCAACGACAACCCAAAGTCACCACTAAGTGAGGTGAGACTAAACGACAACATATAGGAAATAAAATAAAATAAAACAGAACAACAAGGTGCGAGTCGGCTCTGAGTGACCGATCATAGCCATAGGCTCAAGTGGCGCCTCCTGCGCTGGTACA
The DNA here is from genome assembly GCA_947650365.1 of Chamaelirium japonicum. NCBI lineage: Eukaryota > Viridiplantae > Streptophyta > Magnoliopsida > Liliales > Melanthiaceae > Chamaelirium > Chamaelirium japonicum. Next base: position 50,141,370 of record OX393555.1, read on the forward strand.
CGCGCCAGGGGCGTGGCTTGATGCCCTCATCATTCTCCCCGGGTAGGAAAGAACTCGACCTTGTCGAGTAAGGATTTGCAAAGCTCTCATACTGCTCCAATATGTCAGGGTCCAACCGTTTGAGGTCGCTGTAGTCATGCCAGGTATCATCAGAGGTGGGTCTTTCTTTCCAACGGATTAGATACTGTTGGTTCCACTGTCCCTACTGGAGACAATCTCATCATCCATAATTTTTTTCTATTTTCTCTGCTGTATAATTTGGTGGGATTTCTGGAAGTGGAGGTAAGGAGGGGCTCTTAGAAATAGGGTCATGAGAAGGCTCACCTATTAGAGGGTTACTAGGGTTAAAATTAGGGCCCTTGTAGGCTACTAGGTCCTCAATATTGAAGGTGGAACTGATGCCAAAATTTTCAAGAATATCTATAACGTAAGCATTGTCGTTCAAGTTTTTCAAGATTTGGAAAAGGGCCCGCATTGCGTGCATGCAATTTTTTTACAGTTCTCGGGGAAAACCGCTCCGGACGGATCTGGACCATTACATAGTCTCCAACATTAAATGTTTTAAATTGTTTTTTGAGATCAACTCTTAGCTTGTAGTTAGTATTGCTTTGCTCAATTTTTTTTACTGATTTCCCTATGTAATTCATGCACATGCGATGCAAATGTAGATGTCGACTCAGAAATTCGATGGTAATCATTTATAGGGATGAGATCTATAGGCTGTCTAGGCTTAAAACCATGCACAATTTCATAGGGACTCAAACCGGTGGTCCTATTGATAGATGTATTATATGCAAACTCAGCAATGTACAATTTCATATCCCAATTCCAGACATGTTCATCTACTAAGGTGTGCAAAAGGTTATCCATACTTCTGTTGACTACCTCAGTTTGTCCATCAGTTTGGGGGTGGAAAGCAGTGGAGAACTGGAACTTGGTGCCTAGCTTGTGCCACAGGGTTTTTCAGAAGAAATTAGTGAACTTGACATTCATGTCAGAGACGATGGTCTTAGGCAGACCATGCAGTTTGATGACGCCGCCGAAAAAAGATTTTTGCAACCCTGGAAGCATCAGACGTTTTGGAGAAAGGCAGGAAATGGACCATTTTGGAAAAACGGTCCACGAAAAGTCGAAAACTAGAACCGAATCGTGCTTCCTGAGAGTTCTCGGAAGGCCCAGCATGAAGTCCATGCTAATATCCTTCCATGGATGGTTTGGAACTGGAAGAGGGGTGTACAGACCGGTATTTTGTTTTTGTTGATTGGCTAGTTGACAGGTATGACATCTACCAACATGCCTAACGACATCGCGCTTCACGCTTGGCTAAAAGAACCGGTACTCCATGGCCTCGATGGTCTTTTCGCTCCCAAAGTGCCCAGCAAGACCTCCGGCGTGCAACTTCCATACGAGAAATTCACGTAAGGATGTTTGGGGAATGCACAGCCATCGACCTCGGAATAGGTACCCATCGTGCATAATGTACCCGTCAACCTCTCGAATGGTCTCATCTTTCAACCAAAGTACAGACCTCACCAAAATCAGGACATGATTCGTACTCTGATTTTAACCTCTCAAAGCCTCCAACCACAGTAGTAAACTTGGACAGGACAAATAATCGACGGCTGAGGGCATCGACAGCTTTGTTTTCAACTCCAGCCTTATGGCGTAGGGTAAAGGTGTAGTCTTGGAGGAACTCAACTCAACGGCCATGTCGCACATTCAACTTCTTCTAGGAGTATATGTAACAAAGGGCCTCATGGTCTGAAAAAATGACATTCTTGTGGTAGTAGGTAATGCCGCCAGCGGTGAAGGGATTGAATTACCGCATAAAATTCCTTGTCATAAGTAAAGTACCGTTGTCGCGTGTCATTTAGCTTCTCGCTGATGTAGGCGACGGGGTGACTCTCTTGGGAGAGGACTCCATCGATACCAAGTCCTGAAGCATCACAAGCCACCTCAAAAACTTTGGAGAAGTCAATGAGGCGTATGATAGGGGCCACAACCATCTTCTTTATTTCAACGAATGCCCTTGTGGCTGCAATCGACCAAATGAATTCATCATTTTTTAGGCAATTGGTCACTAGGGCCATGATGGTGCTAAACCCCTTGATGAACCGACGGTAAAAAGTGGCGAGCTCGTGGAAACTTCTAACATCACAAATACTTTTAGGCTCAGGCCATTCTTTAATAGCTCTTACTTTCTCAGGGTCCGCAGAGACTCTTCAGTAGAGACTACAAATCCCAGGAATTGGACTTGAGTGGTGAGAAATGTGCACCTTTTGGGATTAGCATACAACTCTTTCTTTCTTAGCACAACACAGACTTGACGCAGGTGGTCTAAATGTTGTGCCCGGGATTGACTGTTGATAAGTATGTCGTCGAAGTACACCACACGGAATTTGCCTATAAATGGTCGGAGTACTTGCGTCATAACTCTCATAAAGGTGTTCGGGACGTTGGTCAGCCCAAAAGGCATAACCATCCACTCATACAATCCATCATTCGTTTTGAACGCAGTCTTCTATTCATCGTTAGGCCGGATGCGAATCTGGTGATAACCACTTTTTAGGTCAATCTTGGAGAAGATGGTGGCCTTAGACATCATATCCAGCATGTCGTCTAGTCGTGGGAAAACGGTATTTGACGATTATTTTGTTGATGGCGCGACTGTCCACACACATACGCCATGATCCATCTTTCTTTGGCGTTAGCAGGGTGGGGACTGCACAAGGGCTCATACTTTCTTTAATGAAACCCTTTTGTAGGAATTTATCAACCTGTCTTTTCAACTCCGCGTGCTCAGTAGGGTTCATTCTGTAGTGCGGCAAGTTGGGAAGACTTGCCCCTGGGACTAATTCAATTGTGTATTGTATGTCACGCATCGGGGGCAGTTGGTAGGGAAGATCTTCCGGAAAAACATCAGCAAACTCCCTAAGCATAGGGGCGACCTCAGGGGGGATCGATTGACTGGATTCTTTGGGGTTTCCCAGGCTGCCAGGATGATGACAGGGCCCCTTTTTTGACTTTATAATCCAGTTCTTTAGCATGTGCTAACACCTTTGGCTTTCTTATCCGGGGTGGGCTTTTGTTCGGTTTGAACACTCTTGGGTGGGGAGGGAATCAATTTGACAATCTTACCCTCATGCTCAAATAGGCCATGTTCGATCGCCCATAAATAAAACATTGTTATCAAACAGCCAAGGTCTTTCCAAAATGACTTGACCCACATCCATGGTCATGACATCGCACCAGATTTTGTTCTAGTAGATATTGAAATTTATGGGCACTAGACATCTTTGCTTAACCTCCATTGTAGTAGAGTTGAACTAGGACATTTGGTAGGGGCGAGAATGGGAACAACTTTGAGTCCTGTCTTGGAGATCACGACTGATGACACGGCATTGATGCAACTGCCTCTGTCCACGATGACCTTGCAGTTCTTATCTCCAATCTTGGTGAAAGTGTGGAAGATGGAGGTATGCCTCCAGTCATCTTGATCTTTACATTGAGACAGGGCGCACCTAACGACCAACATGGTGGCGGATGGCACATGTCTAAGGCAACTCAAAAATGCCTCATCATCATCGTCATTGAAGTCTCCATCTTCTTCGTCGGCCTGGTAGACAAATTTCCTATCTCTTGGCTTTGCCGCTTCAATGGGATTGCCATCAATAATGCTGACTTTGACGGGGCTTGGGCAGTTGGCAGCCACATGTCTGTACCCTTGACACTTATAACACTTGGTGAGAGGACTGACTTTGGAGCAGTATCGTTCAACACTCTTTCCTCGGGTGTCTCTTTCAAAATTACTATTTGGAACGATGGACTTAGGCTGGGACGAGTTGGGGTACGTCCGATTGGGGTTGCTTGGGGAGGGCCTTGCGGCGTAACTCCTGGAATTCTGACTCTTGTGGGAGTGGCTAGACCTAGAGGAGTCGAGGTCTTGTACTAAAGCGTAGGCTCTTTCCAATTCCGTAACATCTCTGGCAAGGAGCTCATTTCTCTGGTCTTCTCTAAGACTAGACCGAAAACGGGAAAGGACTTGAACATGTGTCTCAGTCCCAAGGACGTTACAACGAGTGAGGAATTCATCAAATTTCGCAACATAGTCCTTAGCTGACTTGTTACCCTTGGTAAATTGGTACCATTGGTCCAACAGTCGAGTTTGATATAACGGGGGCACGTACTTACCTTTCAGCTCATTTTTCATGGCGGTTAAAGTATCGATGGGGTCTTGGGTTCGAGCGACTCTTAAGGCTTCCACATTTGTCCAGTACTGACCAGCAGACCCACTAAGCTTCATTGCGGCAAATCGTACTTTCCTCAGCTCAGTTAGAGGGTACCAGGTAAAGTATTGATCCATGGACTGGAGCTAATCCAAGAAAAATTTGGGGTCATGCCTACCATCATAAGGGGTACTTCCAGTCTGATGCTTCTGAGATATTGGTCATCAGGATCCTGATTGTTTTGCTAGTAGGCTGGGGGGGCTTAAGGGGGATTTGGAATTTCAATATTTCGGGTCCACCCGAGCTTGCTCCATCCGGTCTAACTTGGCATTGGTGTCGTGCTTAATAAGCGGCGAGGTTTTGGTTCATGGTGGTTATACCTTGGGTCAACTCGGCAAGTGCCCTAGTCAAGGTCTTGGGATTCATATTGTAATTGTCCGACTAACTAGAATCTCCTAACAGATATGGTCTATCTCTAAGGGTTGGCATGCACGAAAAACCCACAAAAGGATGCTTTCTGATTTTTTTTTTAATACGACACCCTAATGCCAAGAGACTAATCAAATGAATGCTAAATGCATGATCTGATGTTGGATACAAGTTGTCTACCTACAATCATGTTTTGATACCAAAATGATGTAAGACAGTGTGTTAAACAGGGAATCAGAATACATTGAGCTCAAGAAGAGTTCACCATCTTACCACGAGCTTAAAACAGGGAATTAATTTAAACAGGTAATATTGATTAATGGATTTAACGAGTTACAAACAACACAGGCAGCCAATCTGATGCAGGCAAAGGTCTGACCTACACTAGGGTTTCAATGGAGAATTGGGAAAATCTGAAAATCTATGCACGCACATAAAGCTTGGACTAAGATCTAACAAGGAGGGATACAATAATAACCTGAAAACGAAATTCAGTATATACTAATATCATTCGCAGCAGTAGATAAGGAATTTCAGAGGTACGTTTGCTTCAGATTTTATATAAAAAAAGGCTAAATATGCTTGCAAGGGTGACCGACATACTAAAGATAGCAAATCTAATGAGTAGGCATATGTTAGGGCTTCAACTAGCGATGAAACGGGGCGATTACGGCTGCGATGCGGAGCGGAGGCAATGGAAACAAAAGAAAAACGATGCGGATGCGAGGGAAAAATAAAGTAAAGGATAGATACTGCCTGGGGTTTCCCGCCGTGGGTCGATTGCGAGGATGCGCCGATGATCCCGCACACGGAGCAAGGCCGGACGTCGGGAGAAGCCGGAACCTTCGGAAAATCAGCACCAAGGCCTTCACGAGGCGAAGTCGTGGAAGCGGCGAGGATCGGGGACACGAGTCTCACCCGGAAGCACTCACGTAGAGGCACAAGTTTCAGCAATTCTTCAAAATCTGAAATCTCCTTCAATCTTCCCCTTTTTGTAAAACTAGGGTTTCTTTTTGGATGGCCAAGATCAAAGGGAAATCAAGGGGGAATGGTGGGGATGCAATGGGCCAAAAAAGGAAAGGAAAAGAGAGAGAAATAAGGGGAAAAGAGAGAGAGAAGTTAGGGGACGGAAGAGGGGGCGGATTGGCTCGGTTTTCGCACGGGCAAGGGACGGAAAAGCCCTAATTGAAGCCCACATAGCCCTAATTGAAGCCCAATTGATGCCACATCATCAAATTTAAGTTATTTTGCTATCTAACCGTCGGTTTCAAGACATAATCTTGTCCGTCGGTACCCCGCAAACACACGCACCCATAATTTTATTAATATCATGCAAAAACTCACCCGAGAAGACCCGGATTCAATCCGAAAAGCCCTCGGATGAGATCATGGACATCCCCCATGAACTGGGCAAGAACACAAATAAAACTAAATGCTGAAATAAGGCCAAAAACATGATAAATGGCCAAAAACTGAAATAAACGACTAATAAATCCCAAACGGCTAATGTCTTCCATGCATAAAATAAAATGACTGGAAATAAAACTCTCTGGTGACGAACTGAAGGTGCTGATCAGGTCTGCATCAATCGCTTCCGCTGCGAAAAACTCGTCCTCGAGTTTACGCCGGAAGACATCGCCGGTAGCAGGAGGGAGACCACCACCGTGGGATCGTCACTGTGCCTGTATCTGGTGATGAATTCCCAACAAGTGATATCTCGGGCAGTCAACAACCTCTGGGCCCCTCACGAAGAGAGTGCTGGCGTCGAGCGAGGGCCAGAAGCTACTGAAGTACACCAACAGAAGCACACGAGCGGTAGGTGGTCGGTCAGTCCCAACAAAGTCAAAGCGCGCAAGTGGCTCAGCTGTCTGAAACTCCCCAACTGGCTCTGACTGTAGCTGTGATAGAAGCTCCGCGGAAGTCGAAGGCTCCATGGGTGTCTCTGCTGTAGGAAGGACTGCAGGAGGAGGTGTCTCCTCTGTAAGCTCTGTGAAAGGCAGGAGAAGCCTCTCTATAGTCACTACCGGAGGAAGGGGCTCCTCTGTAGGCACTGCTGAAAGTGGGAGGAACTCTTCTGGAGTCACTGAAGGAGGAGGTGGCACCTCTGTAGGCACTGGAGAAGGTGGAAGGAACTCCTCTGGAGTCGCTGACGGAAGAGGTGGCTTCTCCGTAGGCATTGGACGAGGAAGCTCCACAGGAGGTGGATGCTCCTCAAGTGGTGCCACTGGTGGAACCGGGTGCTCCACAGGAGGTGGAGGCTCTGCTGGAGGTGGTGACCTGCTGTATCTGGCAAGCCTCTGGTGCTGCTTCTCTCTCCATGCCAACTCATCCTCAATATCGTCAAGTAAGAGCAGGGTTTCAATATAGCTGGCTTTCAAGGATGGCACTGAAGGACTCCGTAAAATCCATTGAACAAAAGGCTTGGAAGATAGATATTGGTCATGGGCTCGATCTCGAATCAAAGAGGAGAATCTATGTTCCATCGGAGATCTCGGGAAAAGGGTAGGACATGGTCCAAAAGATTTATATAGTTTAATAAATTTTTTATAGGTGTGGGTATCTAGTGGATCAAGCGAATAATGGGATCGGACGCTATGATAGGACATGGCGTTAGATTGCTCTGATACCAACTTGATGCAGGCAAAGGTCTGACCTACACTAGGGTTTCAATGGAGAATTGGGAAAATCTGAAAATCTATGCACGCACATAAAGCTTGGACTAAGATCTAACAAGTAGGGATACAATAATAACCTGAAAACGAAATTCAGTATATACTAATATCATTCGCAGCAGTAGATAAGGAATTTCAGAGGTACGTTTGCTTCAGATTTTATATAAAAAAAGGCTAAATATGCTTGCAAGGGTGACCGACAGACTAAAGATAGCAAATCTAATGAGTAGGCATATGTTAGGGCTTCAACTAGCGATGAAACGGGGCGATTACGGCTGCGATGCGGAGCGGAGGCAATGGAAACAAAAGAAAAACGATGCGGATGCGAGGGAAAAATAAAGTAAAGGATAGATACTGCCTGGGGTTTCCCGCCGTGGGTCGATTGCGAGGATGCGCCGATGATCCCGCACACGGAGCAAGGCCGGACGTCGGGAGAAGCCGGAACCTTCGGAAAATCAGCACCAAGGCCTTCACGAGGCAAAGTCGTGGAAGCGGCGAGGATCGGGGACACGAGTCTCGCCCAGTAGCACTCACGTAGAGGCACACGTTTCAGCAATTCTTCAAAATCTGAAATCTCCCTCAATCTTCCCCTTTTTGTAGAACTAGGGTTTCTTTTTGGATGGCCAAGATCAAAGGGAAATCAAGGGGGAATGGTGGGGATGCAATGGGCCAAAAAAGGAAAGGAAAAGAGAGAGAAATAAGGGGAAAAGAGAGAAGTTAGGGGACGGAAGAGGGGGCGGATTGGCTCGGTTTCCGCACGGGCAAGGGACGGAAAAGCCCTAATTGAAGCCCACATAGCCCTAATTGAAGCCCAATTGATGCCACATCATCAAATTTAAGTTATTTTGCTATCTAACCGTCGGTTTCGAGACATAATCTCGTTCGTCGGTACCCCGCAAACACACGCACCCATAATTTTATTAATATCATGCAGAAACTCACCCGAGAAGACCCGGATTCAATCTGAAAAGCCCTCGGATGAGATCATGGACATCCCCCATGAACTGGGCAAGAACACAAATAAAACTAAATGCTGAAATAAGGCCAAAAACATGATAAATGGCCAAAAACTGAAATAAACGACTAATAAATCCCAAACGGCTAATGTCTTCCATGCATAAAATAAAATGACTGGAAATAAAACTCTCTGGTGACGAACTGAAGGTGCTGATCAGGTCTGCATCACAATCTTATCCCAATTAATCGAACATGTACTCAGTTATGCTAGCAGGGTTCTACATGCAATATCAGGATTAATAGCAACCATGGCAAAACCAGCTCACAGTTTATGGTGGACAGTAGAGGTCATATATAAAATTTAGGAAACTTGATTATTGGTGTCACCCTCGAGTATCTATTGGAAAAAGAAAACTCACCTACTGAGGATCACGTGGGACCTCAGGAACCCTGGTGGTGGCGGAGTCGGTGCGAGGATCTCTGGTTGAGACGAGGCCAATGCGAGAGCTTGCAGGACCCAACGTTCGTGTGCACGGGTGTGTTGGCGTACCACCGTTAATGACTTTCGCTGATTTTGAGCCGGGCCTTTGCGTCTTTGGCAACGAGATAGGTGATACGACCAACGTAGTCTTTCACACTCTCGCCCGGGTTGAACTGGAAATCGAGAAAGGGGGAGCAAATATCGAGAAATTTGTCTTCGTCTTGGATCAGCCCGTGATCAGCGTCCGGGTCGGCCATGCAAGCCTATTGGGCACGTTGGAAGGCGCGATCTTGAGAAGGGTTGAGGGATCGGGGTATGGAGGGGCGAGTTCGGGTAAGGGATTGGTTGCAACACTGGGAGGTGGAGAAGAGGGGTGGGGAGGGGTTGAGATCGGGTGTGGATCGGCAGAGGAGGGGGGATGGGAGTGGGTGGCTGTGGTACAGGAAAAGGAGGGGAGTGGGGTGCGAGTAGGAGCCGACTGTAGGGAGGGGTGAGGAGGCCGGATTGGGGGAGGGGGTCGGGGATTTGTTGCTGTCTTGGAAAGAGGGAAGGGACTGGGGCGACTGCGGCTGTAGAGGATGGGAGAGGGATCGGGTTTGGGGTCGGGAAAGGAGGAGGGGAGGTAGGGGGAATCGGGTAGGGCGGCTTGCGGACTCGACAGGGAAAAGTGGAAGAAGGGGGGGGGGGGGGGGTTAGCAGGGGACAGGAATGAGAGAGAGGGGGAGAGAGGAGGTCACGGGAGGGCGAGGGGAGATCGCGAGAAGGAGAAAGGGGGACGCGGGTGACGACTGCACGGGTTGGAGGGGGAAAAGATAGGGGTTCACTAGAGTTTCACATCTCTAATCTAGACCTAGGGTTTCACACACCTAGGGTTAGAGTCAACAAATGAAGAGGAACAAAATTTTATTATTTGCATAATCTCAAATGACAACATAGGCAACCTATGTAAAGGCTTGCAACGACAACCCAAAGTCACCACTAAGCGAGATGGGACTAAACGACAACATGCAAGAAATAAAATAAAATAAAACAGAACAACAAGGTGCAAGTCGGTTCTGAGTGGCTGATCATAGCCATAGGCTCAAGTGGCGCCTCCTATGCTGGTACATGTGCCAGGGGCACGGCCCGATGCCCTCATCAATATATGTAAGGCGCTATAGCTTATTGTAAGTGCTTGTATTAGGTCCATAATCTCCACCACTGGAACTCCAACAAGCACCATGATTTAGCCACCCACTCCAATTGCTGCTATTGGAGTTACTTCTTCAGTTACAATTTTTAGAAGGGTAGTTCATCACAAAGTAGAAGTGTATTCTTGGATTTTTTTTCTTCTGTTTCTTGCAAATCAACATATCACCATCCACTATTCTACAAGTCCTTTTATATGTGATCACATTGTGGACTACTGAAAAAAGGGGCTGCTGCTACCTGGTTGAAGCGAACTAGCTGGTTTTTTTGTGGTTATATTATTGGCCTGACCAAAAGTAAATTGTTTCGTGACAGAGGCCTGCTATGTAATATAGTGCTCATCTTACAATTAGGTCTATACAACAGAAGCATGATGACACAGTTGATGTTTGCAACTGCTACATCTTGAGTAAAAAAAACATTGTCAACTTCTACTATACCTTCCATCAATGAAATAACCAGACTATCTAATAGAGCAGGATTAAAGTCTTAATTATACTGATGCCATCTTATGGAATGATCTTAATTGTCCAATTAAAATATAGTTCCATATCCTATTATGGGATACACTTCGTTACAAGAGCAGCTGCTTAACATAATTGAACATCTTATTGTTATACCCATTTTTCATGTCACTTGTATAGTTGTATAAAAGCTGTATATCTCCTTACATATCTTGTTCTCTTTAACTATCACCAGCATATATTCAATCTGAGTGGTCTACTAAATTGCATTACATATTCTCTTCTTTATGTATGTTTTAGTAGATTTTGAACTTTGAACCGGGTGGTCTAGCATGTTAAATGTTGTAGTTCTGGGTACTAAGTTATTTAGGCTTAGTATGTTTTATTTTTACTTACAAAACAGGCTATAAAACGTTCGAGTGAGGCACCCGAATTGCATAGCTGGATCGAGAAAGTAAAGCTTTGGCTCAAGGAACAATATTCACCAGAAAGCACTTGGTCTTATCGTGAAAGCATGGACAATGAACAATTGGAATCCAATCAGATCAATGATAGTGACCTTCCTATTTGGCTTGCTGCACAAAGGGCAGTACCTCGCTATGAAGGATTTTTATCATCTGTTGGACCCCGTGGAAGACTTATAAGGAAATTGCTTACCTCAATGGGAATAATTCGTTCAATACCGGTAGCTTCAATCAATCTTGAGAATGGTTCTAAGTATTTAGAAACCTATTTGAGGTTAGCTTTAGTGAAATTGTATTCTCCTTTTTGGGTTTCTATCTTTTCCATATTTCATTCTGTATTACCAAGATACATGTTTGAGAATAATTGTGACAATTTGATACATATTTACTATATCGACACACATTGGAATCATTGGATTCTTGGAACCATGACAGACTCATCAAATACATGTTTGTTTTTTTTAGCAATTCCTCTCCAAGTGTGAGAGAATGGGGTTAAGCCATACCCCAAGTTATATTATTAGATATAAGTTAAAGTTATAGAATACAAAGCAAATAGCTTATCTCCTTTGAACGTTTGGGAGAAAACCCGACAGACCAACTTAGCGCAAGTGATACAATGTGTTTCCACACCACCTCAGCTGATGAGTTCATGCTAGGGAAAATTCTGGAGTTCTGCTCTCGCCATAAGCCCCAACAAGTGCAGATCACGATGAATTCCCAAGCCGGTCAAAGCTTCTTCCATATACGTCTAGAGCCCCACATAGTCCAAAGGGATCAGATGGACCCTGGATGACCCTTGACCCCTAGGCGGTCCTTGAGTCTACTCTAGATACTCCTAGAGTAGGAGCAATGCAGAAGTAAATGGTTAGCATCTTCTCTTCCAGAATTGCATAGGGGCAAGATAGATCTTGGACATTCGGATTATTCCTGCGCATCAGGTTCACTCTCGTGAGCAAGCGTTCTTTAATGGCTAGCCACATGAATATCCGAGTCTTTAGCGGGGCAGGTGATGTCCAAAGGTGTTTAGCAATGAGGCAGATAACTCTCCAGAGTTGAAGAATCTATAGAAAGATCTGACCGAGATACACCCAAAAAGTTCAATTTCCAATTAGAATAATCCTTGCCTTGGCTGATAGAGAAAGACCCAAGGGTTTGATAGAGATCCAAAAGCTGACCCTGGATGGCAGGGGTCACAGTTCTTCTGAATTTAACCGATCTGATGAAATAACCATTCAAGCAGCTAGTCTGAGATCGGGCAGACACATTCTTGTCGCAAGCAATCTCGTACAGGTCAGCAAACAGAGTGGCAAGGCTTTTGTCCCCGACCCACCGTCCAGAATTTGATATTGCAACCGTCTCCCAGGTTTAATCGAGTACCGACCTTGAAAGATACTTCCACCTTCGAAATGCCCTTTCAGAAGGGGGATATTTTTCCTGATTAGTGACTTCTAGCTTGGAGTGGGTTGAATCTACAGAAGTATCTATCTCTGATGATCTTCGACCAATGGTCCCCTTGATTGTTTTGGAGTCGCCACCACCATTTCCCTAGAAGAGCTCGGTTGAAGTCCCGTAGATTGGTGACACCCAAACCCCCCTGCTCACAGGATTTGCAAGCTTTTCTCTAATTCGTGAGATGGTAAGAACCGAAAAAACCATCGGCTCTTTTCCAAAGGAAGGAACTGCGGATTCGGTCTATCTTCTTGATAACCCAAGAGGGTAAGAAGTAAAAGGCTAGATAGTAAGAGGGGATAGTAGAAAGAACAACATTGACGAGTGTGAGCCTTCCCCCAATAGACAAATGTCTTCCTTGCCAGCCTGCCAATCTTGCATCAACCTTCTCCACCACGGTGTGTCGCGAGTTTAGAAATGCTGATAGCGAGATCAATTTATTTCATCGGAAGAGTCTCAAGTGTGCAATTCAGGAGGGTGGAAATGCATCGCCCAAAGGAAGGGTCATCCCCCACATAGAACATAGAGCTTTTATAGAAATTGATGCGAAGCCCAGAGCAATACTCCTAGCGTATAAAAAGATCATGAGAACCGCCAACTGTTCCAATTTCGCTTCACAGAAGAGGATGGTATCGTCAGCGAAATGAAGATTTGAGTTAGACCAAGAGTTACCTCGAATGCCATTGATTAGTGATACGGGAACATTGGGGCCGCCCGTACTTTACATCACACTGGTGGACCGGCGGCGTGATCCGATTTGGCAAGCAATTAATAAGTTGATAATTTCAGGGTTAATAATGCTGAAATTAATATTTTTGGAATAAAATCTTAATTTCGGAATAAAATATTATTTTTATTCGGAGCTTATTATTTTAATCCAAAAATATTTATTTTTGGATCTATTAATTATGGTATTTAATTTTGAGATTTTAGGCAACATTTGATTTGATTCAAATCTTCTTGGGTTATTATGGTAAGATTTGATTTGAGTCAAATCTATCATTATTGGGTCGTTATTGTTTTCCTTTTTGAATTAGTTGTAAGCCTATTTAAAGGCCCAAATACGATGAATAAAATTATTAAATGATGATGAAAAATAATGACAATATTTTACTTTTGATTCCTGTGAGGTTTCGTACTGCGTTCCTTAGAGAGGATCGAAGAACAAGAGCCTCGCCGGCGCGAGGTCGGAGTATTGTCGGTGCGAGGCTGACAACCCCCTTTGCCATTTCATCCCCTCACCTACGTTGTCCCCACGACCGTGCTGCATCAACTTTGGTATCAGAGCGACTCTTGACGGTTTCTCTTCCATTGAGCGATCCGTTGAGATCTTCGTCGTTTTCGTAACTAGTCGACATCTCCGCCCCACTTGTATTCATCTCCGCATTTCACTGGTACTTCGTCTTCCTCACATCCCACCCTATTACACCACAAAAAAAGAAAAAAGGGTCCATTGCCGCCCCATTACCCGATTCGCCCCATTTTCGACCCGGCATTTTCATTGGGCCATATCTCTTGATTCGTTCACTGGAATCCGTCGGGCTAAATACCAAACTTGCATGATTTTCTGAGCCCAATCCACTCGTGCCTGCTGTGCCTCCGTCCAGTCATCCCAGCACTGCAGAATTACGACTCTACCCATGGTAACCATGTACCATCGAACCGTTCTTTATTCAAACCTCCTGAAGTGGGAGGACACAGTTCAGACTCTGCATGCTTCCACTCGCTTTAAGCATATATCTTGTGGACGCGGAAAAAAGCGCGGGTCGTCTTTATTGCGAATCACACGAGATTACAATTGTGGCCGGGACCCGGGTTGCTCGGGTGTAGCGAGTCCGGGCTGCGGCGAGTTTTGATCAGGGGATTGTGGGAAATATCTTCTGGGGGATCCCTTTGATCCGCGTCTCCACGTGGTATTCGTGCGAGAGCTCTGAAGGAGTTGCCCAGGACAGAGGTTTTTACAGGGAGAGGGTTTTGGAGAGGCTAAGGAATATCCACCGTTGCTTTGTCCCTTCCGTGCTTCGCGCTTTCTCGGCTAGGGGGTTTTCGGCTTCGTTCATCGGTCTTCGTGTCTCCCTTGTTCCTTGCTTGACCTCGGTGTCCTTGATCGTCGGTTCGCGGCGTCGATCGAGGTTTTGGCGTTAGCTTTGGCTTTGGCTTTTTGGCTTTGGCTTGGCTCCGGCGTGGCTCTGGCTTTTGCTTTGCTTCGGCGCTTGCACTTGGACGTAGCTGGGAGAGACTTGCGGTGCTTTCGTTCTTCCGGACTTCGCGTCGTATCGGCTAGAACGTGCGGTGCTTTTGCTCGTGGCCGGCGTAGTCGCTTGGCTTTGGCACTTGCGTTGCTTTGGCGCGGGCTTTACTGGGGCTTTGCTTTGGCTTCTTGCGTTGGCTTTAGCTTTAGCGTCAACTCGATCTTCTTCTTCGAACGACGTGGGCTACTTCTTCGGTGCTTCGACGGTTTACGTATCGACTGGACTTCTCTTCTTCTCCGGGCTTCTTTGGCGTGATCGGAGTCGAAGAATACTTTCGAAGATGGTGGGGGTAGCACCGATCTCCGTGCGACGGTTGTGGCGTCGGCTTTAGTTGATGAAGACGACGAGGGTAGCGACGGTCTCCGTGCGACGGTTGTAGCGTCGGCTTTTGTTGATGAAGACGACGAGGGTAGCGACGCTTCAGGCGATCTGCTCCAGGCTTTCTTCTTCGTGGATGGCGCAGGTGTTAGTCGAAGACGACGGAGTGATGACGCTTCGCTTCTCTCCTCCGGGCTTTGGGGCTTGATCGGGATCGAGGATTTATTGGAGACGACGGGGTAGTGTCGCTCCTCTTCTTCTCCGGGCTTTTGGGCTTGATCGGAGTCGAAGCCTTGTTGGAGACGACGGGGTAGTGCCGCTCCTCTTCTTCTCCGGGCTTTTGGGCTTAATCGGAGTCGAAGCTTTGTTGGAGACGACGGGGTAGTGCCGCTCCTCTTCTTCTCCGGGCTTTTGGGCTTGATCGGAGTCGAAGCTTATTGGAGACGACGGGGTAGTGCCGCTCCTCTTCTTCTCCGGGCTTTTGGGCTTGGTCGGAGTCGAAGCTTGTTGGAGACGACGGGGTAGTGCCGCTGCTCTTCTTCTCCGGGCTTTTGGGCTTGATCGGAGTCGAAGCTTGTTGGAGACGACGGGGTAGTGCCGCTCCTCTTCTTCTCCGGGCTTTTGGGCTTGGTCGGAGTCGAAGCTTGTTGGAGACGACGGGGTAGTGCCGCTCCTCTTCTTCTCCGGGCTTTTGGGCTTGATCGGAGTCGAAGCTTGTTGGAGACGACGGGGTAGTGCCGCTCCTCTTCTTCTCCGGCCTTTGCTTCTGGCGTCTTCGGAGTCGAAGGGTTCTTCTTCTCCGAGCTTTCTTCTTCGTGCACGGAGTCGAAGGGATGATCTTCGTGTGCAAGGGTCTTCACATTGATGAGGACTTTCAGTAAGCCGATCCCTCGGGACAGGCTTAACTGTGCCTCGTGAAGCCTTGGGTCGATGAAGAAGCGTCTCCTCTTCTGCAGAGCTCTGGCGTTTCGTCTTCAATTTCCCGACCATTTTTTCCTTCCCCCACCCCCTCTATTTATAGGCAAAGAGGTGGGGAGAGAGATATGGGAACTTTTTAATTTTAAATCCCTTTTGTATCTCTCTCATAATTACCCGGATTTTATTCATCCATTGATGAGGGGAATAACATTTAGTTGTTTTCCTTTTCTGGCGGGTGCAATTATGGCTGGATTTTGCGCACGAAATCGATGGCGATCGGGCGCTTCGTCTTGTGCGTCGGATCGAGGGATCGGCGCAGATCCGCGTGTGTGCAGACGTCATACGCTACCTCCCCCCGCGCATGGCGGTATTTTTTCCTTTTCTTTCTTTTCTTTCCTTTTCTTTTCTTTCCTTTTCTTTTCTTTCCTTTCTTTTCTTTCCTTTTTCTTTTCTTTCTTTTTCTTCCCTTTCCTTGCAGGGCCGGCCGGCCCCCCATGGGGTTCGGGTCCTACTAGGGCCGGCCCCATGTGGCTCGGGTCCTAGTAGGGGCCGGCCCCATGGGGTTCGGACCCTAGTAGGGGCCGGCCCCCCTTGACGCATGGGGTCCGCTCCTCTTTGCTAGGTGCGAGTCGGGTCCGGGTCCGCATCGGTGCGCGCGAGTCGGGTCCGCGTGTCGGGTTTGCATCCACGTAGGGGCCTTTGAGTCGGGTCCGCGTGTCGGGTTTGCATCCGCGTCGACACACGTAAGTCGGGTTCGGGTCCGACGAAATTCGTGTGTCTACAAATGCCCCCTCAAGGACGAGTGCGTCGGTGAGAGCGTGTAGGGTCTGGACGCGTAAGAATCGTAGAGCGCTTGTCCTTGATTCCTTTTGTGGGCAGGCTTGGGGGAGCGCGGCTGAGGTGCGAGTTGCCTTTGCCGCCTCTCTCTTCCTCTTTCTTCTTCTTCCCTTTTTTTTTTTTTTTTGGACCACGGGAGCTGCAGCGGCAGTGGCAGGGTCCGCCAGGGCTGCGGCGGCTGGGCACGAGGCCAGCGGCGTGCGGCGCGCAGAGCTGAGTGCCGATGCGAGCAGTTGGCTGTGGCTCTTGCTTGTAGAGAAGACCTTCGCTATGGTTTCGATCATCTTCTTCGTTGCGGACCTCTTTTGCTCCAAAGTTTGCACGGACGTCAAAGGTGGCCGTTGCACGGAGTTCGAGACTGGCGCGAGGGCGACTGGAGTGCGATGACGGCGACGGTGCATCTCGGCGGAGGACTGTCGCCCCTCCCTCGGTGTGGGAGTGCAATGACGAGGCCGATTGTCGACGGCGACCGTTGCACGATGTCCGAAGGCGACTTAGGAGAGACGGGAGCGTGAAGACGAAAGCAACATGTCTCGACGTAGTCCCATGGCGGCGCGCGGGTGACGAAGGCGCGAAGATGAAGGCGATGCACCCGGGCGGAGTGTTGGCGATAGTGACGCACCTCGGCGCGATGAGGAGGAGGTGGAGCCATTGCAAGCGAGGCGAGGCTCCCCTTTTCTTTCCCTTTTTTTTTTTTTTTTGTGCGCGGAGTACAGCAGTAGCGACGGTGGCTGGCTACGGCGCGCGCGAAGGCCGGGGTGCCGCGGAGGCGGTGGCTCGCGGAGGCAGCAGCAGCAGCAGCGGTAGGCGATGGCCGAGCGGCGCGCGGGCTGCGGTGCGGGTGCCAGTGGCTCGCGGGCCCTTCTTTTTCTTTCTTTTCTTTCCTTTTCTTTTTTTCTTTTTTTTTCTTTCTTTCTTTCCTTTTCTTTTCTTTCTTTCCTTTTTCTCTTCCTTCCTTTTCTTTTTCTTTTCTTTCTTTCTTCTCCTTCTTCTGGTTCGCGGTGCTGGGTCGTGTCAGCGGGGCGCGGGCTGCGGCTGGGCGACGCGAGGCAGCGGCGAGCGGTCGGCGGCCGGGGCTGGGTGGCCAGGCGCGGGGGCGGCGCACGGGCCCAGGTGGCAGGCGGGCGCAATGGTGGCCGGGGCTGGGTGGCCAGGCGCGCGGGGGAGCGGGGCCGGCGGCACACGGCGAGGTCGGGCGGGCTGCGCGCGGTCGTCGGCGTGCTGCGCGGAGCTCGGCGGGCCGGCTGTCGGGCGCGGAGACCGGGGCGCATGCGAGGCTGGGGCGCGGGAGCGGGTGGCGGCGGTGGCCCCGAGCAGGTCGGCTGCGGCGACGGTGGCGTCGCCGCCTCGCCGGTTCGGTCGGGCTCGAGTCGGACGGTCTCCCCCCCCCCCCCCCCCCCCCCGACTGGATCGGAGGAGAAGGAGGGGAGGGCTATGGGCCCTGCTGCTGCTGCTGTGTCATCATATTTTTTTTTTTTTCTTTCTTTTTTTTTTTTCTTTCTTTCTTTCTTTTTCTTTCCTTCTTCTTCTGGTCCGCGAAGGCTGCAGCGCGGTGGTCCGGGCGGGCGCGGGCCGTGTTGCGAGCGGCGCGGTGGCCGGGGCGCGGGCAGGCGGCGTACGGCGCGGGAGCGGGGGCTGCAGGCGATGGTGGCGCGCGAGGAGTGCAGGCCGACGGGGCGATGGCCGGGCGCGGGCGCGGACGCAGCGGTGGCCGGGGCTGGGCGGCCAGGTGCGGTAGTCGGGGCCGGCGGCGGTGGCCGGGGCGCAGGCCGGGGCGCGGGTGGCGCTTGCGGGGACGCGCGCAGGTGGCACGCGACGCGGGCGGAGGCCGTCGCCGGGGCGCGGAGCCGGAGGTCGGGCAGGGCGGCGGCGTGCGCGAGTCGGGCGCGGGGGCCGGCCACGTCAGTCGGGCGCGGGCTCCCTCCTCTGCTGTCTGGTTCTCTTTGGGGAGAGGAGGCTGCGGGCCCCGCTTTCCCCCTTAGTTTTTTTTTTTTTTTTTTTTTTTTTTTTTTTTTTGGGCCAATGGGGAGGGGGCTGTGGTTTTCTCTCCTGACCGAACACAACCCCTCTTCTTTTTTTTTTTTTTTTTTTCTTTTTTTCTTTTTCTTTTTTTTTTTTTTTTGTCTCTCCTCTTCTACCGGTCGGATGCGGAGAACAACAGCAGTGGTGCATGGCGCAAGAGCTGCGACACAGCGGCATCCGGCATGGGCGCGGAGTGCGATGCAGACGCGGGCCGTGGCCGTAGCGCAATAGCGGTGTATGGTGCGGCAGGAGGCGCGGTGGCCAGCTGGTGCGTCGTGGGGCCCGGAGGCCGGCTGGTGCGGCGTTTGAAGACGAAGGCTTCCGTCGGCTTGGAGACGAAGGCTTCTTCGATGCTTGGAGACCGTCGACGGAAGAGTGCTGCCTGGGGTTGCACGAGACTTGCTCCGTCTTCTCGGTGTCGCCTCTTTCGTCGACGGTGGCGGCGATGGTGCGCGTCGCTTGAAGACGAAGGCTTTCGTCGGCTTGGAGACGAAGGCTTCTTCGACACTTGGAGACCGTCGGCGGAAGAGTGCTGCCTGGGGTTGCACGAGACTTGCTCCGTCTTTTTGGTGTCGCCTCTTTCGTCGACGGCGGCGGCGATGGTGCGCGACGCTTGAAGACGAAGGCTTCCGTCGGCTTGGAGACGAAGGCTTCTTCGATGCTTGGAGACCGTCGGCGGAAGAGTGCTGCCTAGGGTTGTACGAGACTTGCTCCGTCTTCCCGGTGTCGCCTCTTTCGTCGACGGTGGCGGCGATGGTGCGCGTCGCTTGAAGACGAAGGCTTCCGTCGGCTTGGAGACGAAGGCTTCTTCGATGCTTGGAGACCGTCGGCGGAAGAGTGCTGCCTGGGGTTGTACGAGACTTGCTCCGTCTTCCCGGTGTCGCCTCTTTCGTCGACGGTGGCGGCGATGGTGCGCGTTGCTTGATGACAATGGCACGGCAAAAAGACGAAGCCGAGTGTGGTGGCAATCGCCTGGCGCGAGGATGAGTCGGAGGCGTTGAAGGCCAGGGAAGGTGGCTCCCTCCTTTTTTTTTTTCTTTGGAATTGACTTTTACCTCCCGATCAGTCTTGCACTTTTCATATCCTTGCAAGATTCGTCCCCCTGAGTACCTTCCGAAGGCTGGCTAGATTATTGATGAGGTCAACCGCGGGTTTAGAGTTACTAGCGAGGTTGCACCGTTCTGGTAGCAATGTCAGCTTGAAGGACACCGAGATGGGCGTTCTGAAGAGGATGTCGAGGCCACGAGCATCAATCAAGGAGTAGACTGCTTTGGTTGTCTTTTGCTTGTCGATCTTGACCTTGATGACAGCTCCAGTGGTTCTTTTGGCTTTGTGGAGATCACGAAGGCTGCGGTTGTTGTTTATGCGTCCGCCATTCTTCGGGTTGCTGCTTTTGACTTCAGTGGCAGTTTCCATCCTTCAGGTTGGCCTGAGTCTTTGCATGAGCCCGGTGGATTTCAAGGCAACGACTCTTTTTCTGCGGAGCAGATGCGCACCTTTTTTGGAGGGTGGCGAGCTTCATTGCTTACGACGGTCTTCGCTGGAGGACGCTTCCTTGGGCTTAGCTGCGACTGAGGGGGAGAGACGTCGAGCATCGCTTCAGAAGCTGGGGAATGCCCGAGCGACCAAGAAGACTTCTGGAGCAGAGTTTGTGAAGCAGCGGAAAGCTGGCGACGCATCGAGAGTTGACTGCTTCCCTACCCCTGGAATTGCAGCGCGTGTAAGCTGTTGGGAGCGAGCCACTTTGGCGCCTTAAGGACTTCGACTTGCCATACTCGTGCGTCGCTTTAGAAGCTGGAGTTCCTTTTGGGGAAAGCTCGAGCGACCGAAAAGACGTCTAGAGCAGAGCTTGCGAAGCGGCGTGAAGAGCTGATGAAGTGCCGAGAGCTGGTGGAGCAATCGAGAAGGCTTCCAAGGCGGACTATGCGAAGTGGTGTGCATAGCTGGCGATGCGTCAGAAGTTCACGACTTCTCTATCCTGGGAGTTGCAGCACGTGTAGGCCGCGGGAGGCGAGCTGCTTCAGCGCCTCCGAGACTTTGACTTTCTTATCATCTTTTGGTTTGCTGACTGGACTTGTGGATTATGCACTCACTTGCATCTGGACTGGCCTCCTGAGACGACGTTGGGATGTTTCCCCTTTTTTTTTTTTTTTTTTTTTTTTTTGGGCAAGGGGGGTAACCTTGCGCTAGGCAAAGTACCTTTTGAGGGACTTGCCACTGGTAGGCAAAGTCGCCACTGGTTCGCAGCTATCGCCCGCCTTCTTCGCTTCAATATAGTTGGAAGCGAAGATCTTCTTGACTGGAGTTTTGATGATTGCTGGAGTTTGACTGGAGTCGATGCCCCGGCAATTTGGAAGGATTTGTTCGCCGCTTTTGCAGAGACGAGCTTGAGTCTTTGTTAGGCGATGTGGTATTGCAGCTGAGGGTAGTGAGCCCATGTGCGTCATGCTTTCTTTGCTGCGGCTGGATTTGAACATCGACTCGATGGAGTTTTGCCCCCGAGTGTTTTCTGAATTGATTGCGAGTTGCTCAGAGCTGGTGCACTCGGGAGACTCGGTTGAGCTCGAGACGTGCAACAGACCACGTAACGGTAGTGTCATCTCTTGCAAAGTGCTGAAGTTGGCCCCGAAGAATGATAACGCTGGTTCCTTTGCTGGAGGGGAAGGCGATCGTCCAGGTTTGCGAAGCCATTGAGGTATGAGCCGCAGGACTGAAGCAACTTGAGCAGGCAACGGAATGCATCGCATCGAGCTTGATTTGAAGTTGATGTGAATTTTTCGTCTTGATGCTG
Source organism: Chamaelirium japonicum (assembly GCA_947650365.1). Taxonomy (NCBI): domain Eukaryota; kingdom Viridiplantae; phylum Streptophyta; class Magnoliopsida; order Liliales; family Melanthiaceae; genus Chamaelirium; species Chamaelirium japonicum. Next base: position 50,162,841 of record OX393555.1, read on the forward strand.
GCGCTTCTTTGTTTTTGTGCGCTGTCTGGATGGAGGATGTCACTAGTTTTGCAAGTGGAGAACTTTTGTCCCTCGCAGCTGCTTTGACTCTCTGAGCTCGTAGAGGTTTTGCTGGATAAGCTTCTGCAACGGGATCTTTCACTTGGTAAAACTCGGCATCAGCAAGGTGTGCTTTAGCCTTGTTGAACAGCTTGCCGTTGGCAGTGATGCTTCTCCCCATGCCTTTTATGTTGGAGTCGCTTTCTTCATTGTATTTCCGGAGCACTCGGTGAACTTCCATCATGCAGCAGGAGACCTTGAAGTTTTGATCAGCTTCAAGGAAGCAATTGAGAAAGAACTTCTGGAGTGTCGCCGGCTCTAGAAAGCTTTGCTGGAGGAAATTTTTCAGATTTACCGGTGATACTTTGGACGTCTTTTTTCCTGGAGCTTCATTCTTTTCCTTGAAGGACTTTCTTCTGGGGAGTTTTCTTGTCACTTGGTCTTTCTTATGGTTAGCCAGACGTGCTATCCTGTAGCTTGATCGTCGTGGCCTTCTCCTTTGAGGCGCCATAGCCCGTGTATTTTCATCAGTAAGATCTTCCTCGCCAAGGTGAAGAACTGGTGCTGCAACTGAAGGCACTTCTTTGATCGGAAGGACTTGCACTTCTAGAGACTGTACCGATTCATCTTCTGATCCCCAGCTGGTTGGCTTGATTTCTTCGTTTGGAATCGAAGGAGGCCTGGAGTAGAGGACATAATAGTCAATTTTGCCCGATGGTTGGCCTAGCAGGTTGACTTCGGGGCTTCTTTGTTCGTCTCTCGCTTTGAGCATGTACCAGGACGTAGCTTCGTTTGGAAGATGGAGTGCTTGCATGAGAGACGGTTGCCCCCAAGACAGTAAGGATTTGGCCCTAGGCACTGAAGAAGTATGCCGTCGTCGTCTTCTTGGACTGCCCCCTTTCTTTGAGTCATCAACGGTGGACTGCCCCCCTTCTGCGAGGACCGACGGGGCATCTTGCAATTCGTCGTCCGAAGTAGAAGTATCACCGTTGTCAGGATCCGTAATGGAGATATGATTGACGGCAGCCATGGGTGGGTGGGTGGGTGTTGAAACGGAGTCCTCGATCGGCATCCCTAAACGATCGAACGCCGACTTCTTCTTTGATTGTTTGACTGGCCCGAGCCTCTTGAATACGGATTTGCGTTTTCGGTTCGACCAGTATTTACCACCTCTGGTTTGCTTCCGGAACAAGGCTTGGCATCGAACCCGTTGTCGTCTTCTCCTGCTGTCTGGACGGCTGAGGTAGGTAGAGCGTGCATCGGAGATTGTCGATTCTTCGGCCGCTTCATCTACCATCCTTGCCTCGATGTAGTTCGAGGTGAAGGTCTTCTTTGCTGCGGTTCTGATAACCAACGGAGCTTGACTGGAGCCGATGCCTCGGCGGTTCGGGGGAATTTGCTCGCCGTTTTGAAACAGCCGAGCTTGAGTTCTTGTCATCCCATGCGGAGTTGCTGCTGGTGGGAGTGTGCCCATGGCGCTTTCCTCGTTGTAGCCAGCTCTAAACAGCAACTTGGCAGCATTTTGCCCCCAACTCCCTTCTGGTTTGAATCCGAGTTGCTCGAGGTCTGCTGATTCGACGGGTCTGCTCGGGTTCGGAGCTTGCGTCAGACTAGGTAGTGGCATCGTCATTCCTTGCAGAGTGATGACATTGGCCTGAGATAGCGTCGGGGCCATCTTCCTCGTCGGAGTAGAAGGCGATCGCTCGGATTTACGGAGCCACTGAGGCGCGAGACGCAGGACAGGCACCGTTTGGATTGGCAACGGGGTATGTTGCGTTGCTCTTGGCTCGAAGCTGATGCGCATCCTTTGCCTAGGTTTCGGCGTTCCTTGGACCTTGAGTCTTGCCTCGTCAGAGGGTGGCGCCGAATTTACGGGAAGAGGAGTCTTGTCCTGCTTTACTTCTTCAATCTTTTGGGCTCGAGGAGCTTTAGCTGGCAGAACTTCCGCGACCAGGCCCTTTGCTTGGTAGAACTTAGCGTCGGCCAGGTGTGCCTCGGCCTCGTTGAATGGCTTGTCGTCCGCAACTATGCATCTCTCCACGCCTTCTTCGTAGTATTTGAGGCACTGGTGCCAGGTGGAGACCACGATGCCGTTCTCGTGCAGCCACGGTCTTCCCAACAGGAGGCGATATGACGTCTGGCAATCGATGATGTGGAAGAGGACCGTTGTATCCAGCGGGCCGATGGAAAGCTTCAAACGAATGATTCCGACGGCGGACTGTCCGCCCTGGTTGAAGCCTTGAATGACCAATTGACTTGGTGAGAGCTGGTTGTCGGTGATGCCGAGTTGCCGCATCGTTTGGATGGGCATGATGTTGACGGCGGAGCCACAGTCCAACAAGATTCGGTTCACTGGCTTCTCCTTGATGTATCCCGAGACGTAAAGAGGCCGGTTGTGCAATCGCGTCCCGAGTTGCAGGTCCTCATCTGAAAAGGTTATCGTCGCATCACACGAGGCCACAGCTTTGCGCCTTTGATCGTCCTTCCTCTTCCTTTTGTAGCTATCCGGATCGGCCAAGGCCGCCGCCATTGCCAGGCGAGCCTTCTTCGGAAGATGCAAAGCCTCTACGAGCGGCATGTGCAAGATTGCTTCGTCGTGAGAGGCAGTGCTCCCTTCGTCGGAATCGTCTCCCTCATCTGTGGAGTCGCCTTCTCCAGAAGTTTCGCTTTCGTTCTTTCCTTCCGACGCCTCATGGTCTTCGACCATGCAACAAGACACCTTGATGTGTTGGTCCGCTGGGAGGAAGTGATCTGGGAAGAACTTTTGCAACGTTGTCGGCTCTGGAAGACTCTGCTGAAGGATATCGTCTTGGCTTGCTGGCGGCACTTTGAACGCCTTCCTTCCCGGAGTCTTGCTTTTCTTCTTGTAGGTCTTCCGCTTGGTGAATCCCCTCATCACACGGTCTTGCTTGAGCTTCTTTTCTTGCCATGGCTTTCGTCGCCGTGGTAGCATGACCCATGCTTCTTCGTCGGTGGATTCCTCTTCGCTAGGATGATGGTTGACAGCAGCAACTGGTTCCCTCGAAGGCACTTGTTCTTCATGAGGCTCTATTGGCTCGTCTTCCGATCCCCAGCCGGTGGGCTTGATTTCGTCGATTGGAACGGACGGAGGCCTTGAGTAGAGGACGTAGTAGTCGAACTTCCCCGAAGACTGGCCTAGCAGACCGACTTCCGGATCTCCGTGCTCGTATCTTTCCTGGAGGGCGTGTTGGGACATAGCTTGACTGGAAGGGACTTGCTCTTCTCGAGGCTCCATTGGCACGTCTTCCGATTCCCAGCCGCTGGGCTTGATTTCGTTGATCGAAACGGAAGGAGGCCTTGAGTAGAGGACGTAATAGTCGAACTTCCCCGAAGGCTGGCCCAGCAGACCGACTTCCGGATCTCCTTGCTCGTATCTCCTTTGGAGCGCTCGTTGGGATGTATCATTGCTTGGAAGAGGTGCTGGCGTGAGCGATGATTGCCCCCAGGGCAGCGGTGTTTCCTCCTCGGTGAGCGCAGGAGTACGTTGACGTCGCTTCGAGACTTTCGGCCGGGAAGTTGACTTAGCGATTGGAGCTTGCCGGTTGATGCGCAGTTTGGGCATGCTTCGTCGGGCAGCGACGAGTACTGGCGAGAAGGAGCCGAAGGTGATGGACGTCATGTTGGCCGTAGCAACCTCCCCGGAGTCGATCTCTATCTTCCCTTGCTTAGCGAGCGCCATGATTCTTTCCTTGAAGACAAAGCATCTTTCGATGGGATGACTCACCACCCGGTGGTATTTGCAGAAGAGAGGGTCGTCGACGCGATGCATCTGCTCGGGCCTCTTCGAAGGAGGGAGCTCTATCATCTTCTCTTGCAGCAGCTGGTCGAACATGGGGGAGACTTCCGAGTCTGGGAAAGGGTATTCTTTGGCTTCGAGCTCCTCGAGAGTCATCCTTTGTCTTGGCGGCGGAGGCGGTGGTATGGCGACTCCTTTCTTCTGATCTGGCTTGCCACCGATCTTGAGCGGCTTGGAGGTTGAAGCGACGTCAGCAACATTGACTTGCTTTAGTTTCGTTGCCGGTGGCTTGTCCTTCTTTTCTATCTTCAAAAAGTCCTTGTTCTTCGAGTCCCCGCGGTTTGCTAGGCTGAGTTCCATGTCATGAGCCCGAGTTGCGAGTTCTTCGAAAGACCGAGGCTTGATACCTTTGAGGATGTAAAGCAGACCCCAGTGCATGCCTTGGGTGCACATCTCGATGGCCGAGTCTTCAGACAAGCGGTCTCGTGAATTCAGCGCGAGGTTCCTCCACCTGTCGATGTAGTCGATTACTGGCTCATCCTTCCTTTGCTTGACGGCGGTGAGTTCGGTCATGCTGACTGTGCGTCTGGTGCTGTAGAAGCGATTGAGGAACTCCCTCTCCATCTGGTCCCAGCTGTCGATGGTCCCTGCAGGAAGATCAACGTACCAGTCGAACGCGTTGCCTTTGAGGGTGCGAACGAATTGCTTCACCATCTCGTCGCCATATGTGCCGGCATTATTGCAGGTCTCGATGAAGTGGGCGACGTGCTGTCTTGGATTTCCTTTTCCGTCGAAGTGCTGAAACTTTGGCGGCTGGAATCCGACTGGGAACCGTAGCTGCTGGATCCTCGTAGTGTAGGGCTTCGAGTATGCCGCCGTGATCGGAGGAAGGCTACTGCCGTGGGATCGCATCATGTCGGCTATCAATGCTTGGACTTGCTGAGCACTCATCGCAGCCGCTGCCGGAGGTTGTGTGGCCATCGAGGCTGGCATTGGGGAGACGACTTCCACTGGGATGGGAGCCGAGGAGAGCGCTGGAGTAACTGCTTGAATCGTCGGAACAACCTCTGTAGGAGCGGGAGTTGAAGACGGAACTGGAGCGGCTACTGGAGAAGCGACGGGTTGGCCGACTGGTGCAGCGTCCTTTGCGCTTAGCTTTTGGAGCAGAGTGTTGATGTGACGATCCTTCTCCTCCATAAGCCGAGTAATCTGCGCCATATGCTCGCTCATCTGCATGACTTGGAGTTGAAGAGCGGACGGAGGGTGGTGACGGAGAACGTCTCGGTGTTGCATGTTCGCATCCTCGCCATCATCATCGGAGACGTAGTTACGCCGACTTGCTTCTGGCTGATGATTGATGTTTGCCCCCTGCAGAGGAGGTGCGACGTCTGCTGGAGAACCCGAACGGGTTCGGGATTGGGGCTGGTCCTCCCCAAACTTCTGGACATGGGCTCCAGGATCGAGGCTCGTTTCTTCAAGCACCAAGGCCTCGTCGGCGCTTTGGCGAGCATCTTCGGTAGTAGCTTCTGGCACGAAGACGTCCGCAAGAGTCCGTGTACGCCGAGTGTAGACGCGCACCATCGGAGGAGGGTCACCCTCCGGATTTACTGGATCACCGTGTCGGAGTAGAGGAGACTCGGCGATTGGTGAGAGGCTTGGAGCAAACGCATCGTTGTTTGTTCCGGCCATCGCGAACTTCAAACAGCTTCTTCAACCGTACAGATGAAAGGAGAAGAGGTCCCACCGGGCGTGCCAGAAATCTGTGGACGCGGAAAAAAGCGCGGGTCGTCTTTATTGCGAATCACACGAGATTACAATTGTGGCCGGGACCCGGGTTGCTCGGGTGTAGCGAGTCCGGGCTGCGGCGAGTTTTGATCAGGGGATTGTGGGAAATATCTTCTGGGGGATCCCTTTGATCCGCGTCTCCACGTGGTATTCGTGCGAGAGCTCTGAAGGAGTTGCCCAGGACAGAGGTTTTTACAGGGAGAGGGTTTTGGAGAGGCTAAGGAATATCCACCGTTGCTTTGTCCCTTCCGTGCTTCGCGCTTTCTCGGCTAGGGGGTTTTCGGCTTCGTTCCTCGGTCTTCGTGTCTCCCTTGTTCCTTGCTTGACCTCGGTGTCCTTGATCGTCGGTTCGCGGCGTCGATCGAGGTTTTGGCGTTAGCTTTGGCTTTGGCTTTTTGGCTTTGGCTTGGCTCCGGCGTGGCTCTGGCTTTTGCTTTGCTTCGGCGCTTGCACTTGGACGTAGCTGGGAGAGACTTGCGGTGCTTTCGTTCTTCCGGACTTCGCGTCGTATCGGCTAGAACGTGCGGTGCTTTTGCTCGTGGCCGGCGTAGTCGCTTGGCTTTGGCACTTGCGTTGCTTTGGCGCGGGCTTTACTGGGGCTTTGCTTTGGCTTCTTGCGTTGGCTTTAGCTTTAGCGTCAACTCGATCTTCTTCTTCGAACGACGTGGGCTACTTCTTCGGTGCTTCGACGGTTTACGTATCGACTGGACTTCTCTTCTTCTCCGGGCTTCTTTGGCGTGATCGGAGTCGAAGAATACTTTCGAAGATGGTGGGGGTAGCACCGATCTCCGTGCGACGGTTGTGGCGTCGGCTTTAGTTGATGAAGACGACGAGGGTAGCGACGGTCTCCGTGCGACGGTTGTAGCGTCGGCTTTTGTTGATGAAGACGACGAGGGTAGCGACGCTTCAGGCGATCTGCTCCAGGCTTTCTTCTTCGTGGATGGCGCAGGTGTTAGTCGAAGACGACGGAGTGATGACGCTTCGCTTCTCTCCTCCGGGCTTTGGGGCTTGATCGGGATCGAGGATTTATTGGAGACGACGGGGTAGTGTCGCTCCTCTTCTTCTCCGGGCTTTTGGGCTTGATCGGAGTCGAAGCCTTGTTGGAGACGATGGGGTAGTGCCGCTCCTCTTCTTCTCCGGGCTTTTGGGCTTAATCGGAGTCGAAGCTTTGTTGGAGACGACGGGGTAGTGCCGCTCCTCTTCTTCTCCGGGCTTTTGGGCTTGATCGGAGTCGAAGCTTATTGGAGACGACGGGGTAGTGCCGCTCCTCTTCTTCTCCGGGCTTTTGGGCTTGGTCGGAGTCGAAGCTTGTTGGAGACGACGGGGTAGTGCCGCTCCTCTTCTTCTCCGGGCTTTTGGGCTTGATCGGAGTCGAAGCTTGTTGGAGACGACGGGGTAGTGCCGCTCCTCTTCTTCTCCGGGCTTTTGGGCTTGGTCGGAGTCGAAGCTTGTTGGAGACGACGGGGTAGTGCCGCTCCTCTTCTTCTCCGGGCTTTTGGGCTTGATCGGAGTCGAAGCTTGTTGGAGACGACGGGGTAGTGCCGCTCCTCTTCTTCTCCGGCCTTTGCTTCTGGCGTCTTCGGAGTCGAAGGGTTCTTCTTCTCCGAGCTTTCTTCTTCGTGCACGGAGTCGAAGGGATGATCTTCGTGTGCAAGGGTCTTCACATTGATAAGGACTTTCAGTAAGCCGATCCCTCGGGACAGGCTTAACTGTGCCTCGTGAAGCCTTGGGTCGATGAAGAAGCGTCTCCTCTTCTGCAGAGCTCTGGCGTTTCGTCTTCAATTTCCCGACCATTTTTTCCTTCCCCCACCCCCTCTATTTATAGGCAAAGAGGTGGGGAGAGAGATATGGGAACTTTTTAATTTTAAATCCCTTTTGTATCTCTCTCATAATTACCCGGATTTTATTCATCCATTGATGAGGGGAATAACATTTAGTTGTTTTCCTTTTCTGGCGGGTGCAATTATGGCTGGATTTTGCGCACGAAATCGATGGCGATCGGGCGCTTCGTCTTGTGCGTCGGATCGAGGGATCGGCGCAGATCCGCGTGTGTGCAGACGTCATACGCTACCTCCCCCCGCGCATGGCGGTATTTTTTCCTTTTCTTTCTTTTCTTTCCTTTTCTTTTCTTTCCTTTTCTTTTCTTTCCTTTCTTTTCTTTCCTTTTTCTTTTCTTTCTTTTTCTTCCCTTTCCTTGCAGGGCCGGCCGGCCCCCCATGGGGTTCGGGTCCTACTAGGGCCGGCCCCATGTGGCTCGGGTCCTAGTAGGGGCCGGCCCCATGGGGTTCGGACCCTAGTAGGGGCCGGCCCCCCTTGACGCATGGGGTCCGCTCCTCTTTGCTAGGTGCGAGTCGGGTCCGGGTCCGCATCGGTGCGCGCGAGTCGGGTCCGCGTGTCGGGTTTGCATCCACGTAGGGGCCTTTGAGTCGGGTCCGCGTGTCGGGTTTGCATCCGCGTCGACACACGTAAGTCGGGTTCGGGTCCGACGAAATTCGTGTGTCTACATATCTATTGCATGAATTAAGTGTCGAGCCGATGAACTATCATTACCCGCTGACCTATTCATCCAGTGCTTTCTACATCAAAATGGGGCTGATCAAGAGAATCTTGATGATGTCATGCAACTAATAGGTGAGATCAAATAAGAGGCGGAGTACAAGCAGATGCGAAGCACAAGAGGGGTTCGTCCCACTTTGAAGCATCCGCCACCTACAGTGCCTTCGCTAGTGGATTTTCCACTGCTCGTGCCACCACCTGCGGTGTCTGCACTGCCAGTCCTACCTCCTTCTCCAGCGGAACCACTCCCTACTATCGCACCTTCAATGGAGTCTTCACTAGAGCCAACTCTTGAGTGCCCGACGTCACCAGCAGCCCCAGTAGACTCCTCACCAGTGTTTGCACTTCCAGTAGATCCATCGCTTCCAGTGGTTGATTTCTGTGGGCATGCCCTTCAGCCCATGGATTTTATTGGAGTAGACCAACCACCAAAGGATCTGCTATTTTCCCAGCATTATTTTTGCTTCATTGTTTCTGGACATCCTTGTCAACTTGCCATAGTGGTTGTCTCTTCCAGCATACGCCGGCTCTTCCCTGACTCTTGGTACATGATCGACGACAACAATACTTTCTCGTGGAACCCAGGAGGTGTCTATGGTGTGACTCGACCACATCTTTTGGGCTTACATCAACAGCTGTAGACTCAGGCGACTAGACAATTTTACAGAACTCGAGGTCGAGTTCTTTCAAAATCGATGAGTATGATGCAGGAAGATTGGAGCCACCCTGTACGTTTGATCACACCGGTGGACCGACGGCGTGATCCGATTTGGCAAGCAATTAATAAGTTAATAATTCGGGATTAATAAATATTAAAATTAATATTTTTAAATTAAAATCTTAATTTCAGACTAAAATATTATTTTTATTCAAAGCGTATTATTTTAATCCGAAAATATTTTATTTTTGGATTTATTAATTATGGTATTTAATTATGAGATTTCAGGTAAGATTTGATTTGATTCAAATATTCTAAAATTATGGGTTGTTATTATGGTAAGATTTGATTTGAGTCAAATCTATCATTATTGGGTCGTTATTGTTTTCCTTTTTGAATTTCATTGTAAGCATGCTTAAAGGCCCAAGTATGATAAAATTATTGAATGATGATGAAAAAACTGGTAATATTTGCTTTTGATTCCTGTGAGAGGTTTCGTACTGCGTTCCTGAGGAGGATCAAAGAGCGAGAGGCTCGCCGGCACGAGGTCGGAGTATCGTCGGTGCGAGGCCGACAACCCCTTTCGCCCTTCCATCCCTTGCCCTATGTTGTCACCACGATCGTGCTGCATCAATTAGGTTTGTCGAACTAGCTTTGTGAAGAACCACATCAAACGAGTCAACCGCCATAATGAATAGAAAAGGTGAGAGAGGGCATCCTTGCTTCAATCATTTCTTCATCAAGAAATGGTCTCCCGATTCCCCATTGACTGAACAAGAAAGTTTCGATGAAGAAAGACATAAGGAGATTCAATGGATCCATTGCGTTGAGAACCCTTTTGCCTTCATGGTCAAGTTCCCCCAGGAATATGCCACTCTACTTACCTTAAAGACTACTCTAAGACGTACATATTTTGCTTAGATAGAACTTGTGCTAGTGCCATCTTCATCATCTTTTGTTTTATAGACCTATGTTTAATATTTTAAGTATAAATCTTTTGATAATTGCTTAGCTTCTTGCAGATGCAATTATGGTCCTTGTAGTTATCTCTGATGCCTCCCGTCATCCTTAATAGCAACAACTTTATTTATAATTTTGAAACAAAGAAATAATCAGGCTAGTCCGGTAGTCAAGTCAGGTGCGACAACCCCGCACCATAGTCTAGCAAACAAATAAACACACCATAAGCTAGCAAACAAATAAAAGTTGTAACTAACAATCCAATTGTCCGATCTTTACCCGGAGTCGGGTGATGGAACCACAAAATTTAATGTCTACAATCTAAAAAATAAAGTTTAAATAATATTTGTAGCACGATATGGCTACATCAATAACATAATGTAAAAGACGGCTACATGCAACCCTAATCACTAACGAGATAAGAAGCCACATGAAAGACCCTTATATGATGGGTTCACATAAAACTAAGAATTATCGCTTTAATTAATCCGAAACTAGACTAAATAAAAGATTAAAATAACCATTGCCCAAGTGCATGGGCCGTCCTCCTCCTCCGCGAGTACATGCTTGTAAGGTCCGGTTGAAAAGGCGGGTGTCCCCACCACCTTGCCTACTATCTCAACCCTCTTCAAGGTTTATCATCTTTGGGAGGTGATCCTTCTTTGTGGAGCTACTCGGAACTTTGTAGTTCACGGCGGAGCCTTATTTGTGGAGCGTTGAGCCGAGGCTCAATTTGAGGTGGAAACAAACGTGTGTCGTGTGATGATTTTCGGTTGGTTCCTAAATACCTCAAGTGTGGAGAAGTCGAGGTCATGTGCCAACTTGTGGTGCACGGAAAGATAAAGGCAAAGTCATTCGGTTCCTGTGTGGAGTTACGTGGCCCAAAGGAAACACATTAGTGGGGGCAACATTAGTGAAACCATGCCGCAGGTTGGAATATTACTAAGTATGTAATCATTGAGGATCTTTCTATAGTGTATAGAACAGATACTTTCTTTCATGGATGCACACCTATGTGGTGCCAAACCACATACATCTTGTGTGCCTTGTCGTCTTCTCTATAATTGCATCCAATATTAGAATAATCCATCAAGGGAATGTATACATCTTACTCTGTGGTGATCTTTGTGATCTTCCATTTGGCATTCAACTACATTTTAGTTATCTGTGGATGAAATCTTTGAGTGGTTTATCTTTTCTATTGTGCTCCGTTGAACATCTATTATATATCGTTGGGGTGAAATTAGGTTAAACCTTAAATTAAGTATAATTGTTTCATAGTCGTATTCACGCTCTCGCTAGGTCCTACTGATAGGATTTTCGTGAATTCATACCATCCTATTCCTAACATTTTGTCTTAAAAAAGAAACGCATATAATACTCATCAGACTTTGATGACTATTAGCGTCCAAGTTGACCCCACCAAATCAGTCTGCCCATTGCTTGATAAAACCATATGGGTTGCTGAATGGAGCTAAAACTATAACATAAAAAATATGTCTTATCACATCTATCTGAATCATCTATATATTTGAGTGCAAAAAGTTATGTAACAAGAGGCTAGCTTGAAACTCAATTAGTTATATTTCTTATTCTAGTTGTTTAGAAATTCATTTGAGACCTATACTCAACAATTCAAAAAATTTGGCCCTTAACTGTTGTGCTTGTTCATATCATGAAGATTTTCTAAATATTTTTGGCTTTGTTTCTATATTTATTATAGCTCCTTAATTTATTCTTTGTTTTGACATTCATTCTGTTGATATTTTTCTATAAGGAAAACATAGAATAAATAATTTTTAACTAATTTGATGTAAATTATTAACCATCCATTGCTGAGTTCAATGTAACGTCGGATTTAATCCACAATCTACTCTTTTATAGATGGAACTGTTGTTTTCAGGCCAAACTTTCTGCCAAGAATTACCCTTTGTAATGTATGGGAACCTGCTACAAGGGAATCTTGTGGGAATAGTGTTTGGAAAATTTTCAAGACTGCTATTTCTATTCTATTTTCCCAATCAACACTCCAGGTCTTGCCTCTTCATTTAATCCTTTCTTCTTTTTAAATGATTTATTTATTCGCACTAATGAGGAATTCTTAATTTTTCAGCTTAGAACACAAATATGAATATATAAGGCTGCTTCTTAATTTTCTATTAAAAATTATATCAGATGATTTGCAATATTGATACTTTCTGATTCCAATACTCGCTTCCTTCTAGCATCTTTATGTTTCAACTTCTAGAAGGACATTGTTGCTTCATATTTAGACTTTGCTGCTTTAGCAATCCATTTCTCTCTTTTTCTGCTCGAGAAGACTTGCTAAATCCTTCGCTATTTTAACTCCTTGCTATCCCTCGCTAGACTTGGTGAGCGGTCTAGGCTCGCTATTCCCCGCTGGGCCCCACTATCGGTTGGCGTCAGCTACGTTGGCACTTTCAAATCCAATGGCTGCCTGCGACATTCAAATCCAACGGCTACTTGACATTCAAATAAACTTTATTTTTTGCTTGTTGTTGGTAATTTTTATTCCGAACATAATATTGATAATATTTAAAAATACAATGGACTTTTGGTAATTTTGTGACTTGGTCATTTGGTAATATGTTGTGATGACAAATGGGTTTTGATCTTTTCCAAAAAGTAGGGAACGAATAGGGAGGCTATTGTAGTTGGCATGAAAAGTCGACTTTATTTTTTAGGGAATGTCACCTCTCCCCAAAATTAGGGAAAGAATAGGGAATGTTATCCAATTAGTTTGTATTACTATTAGATCCACTTTTTTATTTGAAAAGAAATTGGATTTTCTTACTAAGCCAAGAAATGTTTGAAAATGTGCGTGGAAGCGAGTGCACAAACACCTAGAGGGGGTGAATAGATGGAACAATAGGTTTACACCCAATTAAAATTTTGCTGCGAAGAATATCTTGTCGTGTCCTAGGTCATTATTGTGTTATGGTTTTCATTGAGCATATAGATTGGTTTTTACCATTTTGGTTTTATTGCTCTGTTTGTTTGATTAATCATATAAACGGGTTTTGATAACTCTATAGGTTGATTCTCTGTTAGTTTTGCTATTTTTTAGGGAATGTCATCTATTCCCAAAATTAAGGAAAGAATGGAGAGGTTGTTGGAGTTGCTCTAACTACCCATTATCCAATTAGTTTGTATTACTATTAGATCTACTTGTTTATTTGAAAAGAAATTGGATTTTCTTACTGTTAGGAGATGACGGCTAGGGTTTGGAGAGAATAGAATGATCTTCATTGAGGGGCTAAGCCCAATATATATGTACAACATAGAACCCGACCCGATTGTACATAGAACTCGACCCATCTATACATTAACATTAACACTCCTCAAACTCACGGTGGATCATGAACTGAGAGTTTGCTGATAAAATGTCGGAAGTGAGCAATAGTCAGGGGCTTCGTGAGGAAGTTAGCAGTCTGCTCCATCGAGTGAATGAAGGGTAAGTAGATGGTGTGGGCGAGAAACTTCTGATGAACATAGTGACAGTCAACCTCAATATGTTTGGTGCGCTCATGAAAATCCAGGTTGCTAGTAATCTGAATAGCACTCTGGTTGTCACAAAAGCAAGGAGTAGGCTTGGAGATCACAATGCCCGGTCGAGAAGTAGGCGGTGTAGTTGGACAATCTCTGTGGTGGTGGAAGCCATAGCTCTGTATTCGGCTTCGGTGCTGGAGCGAGCGATAAATTCCTATTTCTTTCTATACTAAGAGATAAGGGAGTCACCAAGGAACACACAGTAGCCGGTAGTAGAATGGCGAGTAGCCACATCTCCTGCCCAACCTATATTAGAGTAAGCACACAGCACCAGCGGAGAGATGGAGGGGAAAAGCAACGAACTGGTGATGGTACCCCGTAGATAACTGATGATCCGAAGGACCGCTGCATAGTGAACAGAGCGAGGAGCCTGAACGAACTAGCTAACAATGCCAACAGTATGGACAATGTTCGGCTTAGTCGTGGTGAGATAAACGAGCATTCCAACCAACCTCTGGTAGCGGAAAACATCCTGTAAAGGCTCACCTTCTGTAGATAGGAGCTTCAAGTTGAGCTCCATAGGTGTGTCAGCAGTGTGAGAGTAAGTGAGAGCAGCATCGACAAAGATGTCGGAGATATACTTTTGCTGGGAGACAAACTATCCATGAGCGGACCGGAAATCTCAAGGCCAAGAAAATAGCTAAGGGGGCCCAGATCCTTTATCTTGAACTAACCCTGGAGGTGAAACTATGGTGACACTGTCGTCCTCAGTGATGATCATATCATCTACATACAAAAGCAAAACAACAATATTTTGACTGAAGCAGCGGGTGAATAGGGCATAGTCAGAATATCGCACTACAATTATATTTTAATAACCGAGAAAACCTCATAGAAAACAACTAAAATGAAAGTTGAATGCATATTGAATCGCAATCGTTAATTACATCCAGCCTGATCGGTGATTCACACACAGCTCTAAATGGTATGGAAAAGAACGGTTGTCTTAGTTTTAGCTTCAACCTATCTGAAACCTTAGAGGATCAGATAAGTTAAGCCAAAACTGAATCGTAACCGTCTATTACAACCATCCTGACAAGTGAATCATAGCACCAATACCCTTTGTGCTTCCGACTGAGACCCAAGTGATCACATTTGATAGACATGGCGGAAAGTTTGTTATGTCCATGGGGAGGTAGAAGTACGAAACACATACACCCAAACTGATGCAGGCCTGATCAGCACCATCAGATCATCGCTGCATCTTCAGTTTGTTACCAGAGAGTTTTATTTCAGTCATTTTATTTTATGCATGGAAGACATTATCCATTTGAGGACTTGTAGCCGTTTGTTTCAGTTTTTTGCCTATTTTCTATGTTTTTGGCCTAATTTCTGCACTTAGTATTAGTTATGTTCTTGCCTAATTTATGGGGGATGTCCATGATCTCATCCGAGGGCTTTTCGGATTGAATCCGGGTCTTCTCGGGTGAGTTTTCTGCATATTATTAATAAAATCTGGGTGTGTGTGTTTGCGGGGTACCGATGGACGAGATTATGTCTCGAAACCGACGGTTAGATAACAAAATAACTTAAATTTGATGATGTGGCATCAATTGGGCTTCAATTAGGGCTATGTGGGCTTCAATTAGGGCTTGTCCGTCCCTTGCCCGCACGGAAACCGAGCCAATCCGCCCCCTCTTCCGTCCTCTCTCTTCTCTCTCTCTCTTCTTCCCCTTATTTCTCTCTCTTTTCCTTTCCTTTCTTGGCCCATTGCATCCCCACCATTGCCCCTTATTTCCCTTTGATCTTGTCCATCCAAAAAGAAACCATAGTTCTACAAATAGGGGAAGATAGAAGAAGATTTCAGAGATTTTGATCAATTGCTGAAATTTGTGCCTCTTCGTGAGTGCTTTCAGGCGAGACGCGTGTCCCCGATCCTCGCCGCTTCCACGACTTCGCCTCGTGAAGGCCTCGGTGTTGATTTTCCGAAGGTTCCGGCTTCTCCCGATGTCCGGCCTTGCTCCGTGTGCAGGATCATCGGCGCATCCTCGCAATCGACCCACGGCGGAAAACCCCAGGCAGTATCTTTCCTTTTCCTTTATTTCCCATCGCATCCGCATTGTTTTCTTTTGTTTCCATCGCCTCCGCTCCGCATCGCAGCCATAACCGCCCTTTCCATCGCTAGTTGAAGCCCTAGCTTATGCCTATTTACTAGTTTTGCTATCTATAGTCTGCCGGTAACCCTAGCAAACATATCTAACCTATTTTTAGTGAAAATCTGATGCACATCTGCCTTTCCAGTTTAAATATATGCTGCTGCGATTGAATCTTATATATGCTGAAATTAGTTTTCGTGATAATAGTACATCTTTATTGTTAAATCTGAAACCCGTTTTATATTTATTGCATAGACTTTCTAGTACTACGTGAGATAATTAATGTTGCTGTCCTTTTGAGCTATATGTCGCTATATTGATCCCTAAATCTTAGTTATTGGCCAAAGGGAACCCTAAAGGGGTTTAGGATTGTAGTGTACCTTATCGGTGCCTGCATCAAGTTGGTATCAGAGCAATCTGACGCCATGTCCTATCATAGCGTCCGATCCCATTATTCGCGTGATCCTGTAGATACCCACACCTATAAAAAATTTGTTAAACTATATAAATCTTTTGGGCCATGTCCTACCCTTTTCCCGAGATCTCCGATGGAACATCGCTACTCCTCTTTGATTCGAGATCGAGCCCATGACCTAGGTCTATCTTCCAAGCCTTTTGTTCAATGGATTTTACGGAGTCCTTCAGTGCCATTCTTGAAAGCCAGATATATTGAAACCCAGCTCTTACTTGACGATATTGAGGATGAGTTGGCATGGAGAGAGAGGCAGCACCAGAGACTTGCCAGATACAGCAGGCCACCACCTCCAGCAGAGCCTCCACCTCCTGTGGAGCACCCAGTTCCACCAGTGGCACCACTTGAGGAGCATCCACCTCCTGTGGAGCTTCCTCCTTCACTGCCTACGGGCTACGGAGGAGCCACCTCTTCCGTCAACGACTCCAGAGGAGTTCCTTCCACCTTCTCCAGTGCCTACAGAGGCGCCATCTCCTCCTTCAGCGACTCCAGAGAAGTTCCTTCCACCTTCAGCAGTGCCTACAGAGGAGTCCCTTCCTCCGGTAGTGACTATAGAGAGGCTTCTCCTACCTTTCACAGAGCTTACAGATGAGACACCTCCTCCTGCAGTTCTTCCTACAGCAGAGACACCCGTGGAGCCTTCGTCTTCCGCGGAGCTTCCATCACAGCTACAGTCAGAGCCAGTTGGGGAGTTTCAGACAGCTGAGCCACTTGCGCGCTTTGACTTTGTTGGGACTGACCGACCACCTACCGCTCGTGCGCTTCTATTTATGTACTTCAGTAGCTTCTGGCTCTCGCTCGACGCCAGCACTCTCTTCGCGAGGAGCCCAGAGGTTGTTGACTGCCCGAGACATCACTTGTTGGGAATTCATCACCAGATCCAGGCACAACGACGTTCCCACGGTGGTGGTCTCCCTCCTGCTACCGGCGATGTCATCTGGCGTAAACTCGAGGGCGAGTTTTTCGTAGCGGAAGCGATTGATGCAGGCCTGATCAGCACCATCAGATCATCGCTACATCTTCAGTTCGTTACCAGAGAGTTTTATTTCAGTCATTTTATTTTATGCATGGAAGACATTATCCATTTGAGGACTTGTAGCCGTTTGTTTCAGTTTTTTGCCTATTTTCTATGTTTTTGGCCTAATTTCTGCACTTAGTATTAGTTATGTTCTTGCCTAATTCATGGGGCATGTCCATGATCTCATCCGAGGGCTTTTCGGATTGAATCCGAGTCTTCTCGGGTGAGTTTTCTGCATATTATTAATAAAATCTGGGTGTGTGTGTTTACGGGGTACCGATGGACGAGATTATGTCTCGAAACCGACGGTTAGATAGCAAAATAACTTAAATTTGATGATGTGGCATCAATTGGGCTTCAATTAGGGCTATGTGGGCTTCAATTAGGGCTTGTCCGTCCCTTGCCCGCGCGGAAATCGAGCCAATCCGCCCCCTCTTCCGTCCTCTCTCTTCTCTCTCTCTTCTTCCCCTTATTTCTCTCTTTTCCTTTCCTTTCTTGTTCCATTGCATCCCCACCATTCCCCCTTATTTCCCTTTGATCTTGTCCATCCAAAAAGAAACCATAGTTCTACAAAAAGGGGAAGATAGAAGAAGATTTCAGAGATTTTGATCAATTGCTGAAATGTGTGCCTCTTCGTGAGTGCTTCCGGGCGAGACACGTGTCCCCGATCCTCGCCGCTTCCACGACTTCGCCTCGTGAAGGCCTCGGTGTTGATTTTCCGAAGGTTCCGGCTTCTCCCGACGTCCGGCCTTGCTCCGTGTGCAGGATCATCGGCGCATCCTCGCAATCGACCCACGGCGGAAAACCCCAGGCAGTATCTTTCCTTTTCCTTTATTTCCCATCGCATCCGCATTGTTTTCTTTTGTTTCCATCACCTCCGCTCCGCATCGCAGCCATAACCGCCTTTTCCATCGCTAGTTGAAGCTCTAGCTTATGCCTATTTACTAGTTTTGCTATCTATAATCTGCCGGTAACCCTAGCAAACATATCTAGCCTATTTTTAGTGAAAATCTGATGCACATCTGCCTTTCCAGTTTAAATATATGCTGCTGCGATTGAATCTTATATATGCTGAAATTAGTTTTCGTGATAATAGTACATCTTTAGTGTTAAATCTGAAACCCGTTTTATATTGATTGCATAGACTTTCTAGTACTACGTGAGATAATTAATGTTGTTGTCCTTTTGAGCTATATGTCGCTATATTGATCCCTAAATCTTAGTTATTGGCCAAAGGGAACCTTAAAGGGGTTTAGGATTGTAGTGTACCTTATCGGTGCCTGCATCACAAACGTGCAAAGAAGAGAATAGTTTGGTGGATTGGAGTAGAGACGCTTGTATGGAGTGACACCAGAAAGAGCGAAGGACAAACTAATATTAATGAGGTGAACTGCCGTCATAACAGCTTCAGCCCAGTAGGAGTGAGAAACAGAGGCAGAGAGAAGCAAAGCTCATGCTGTCTCGAGGACATGACGATACTTGTGTTCGGCAACTTTATTCTACTCATGGGTGTAGGGACAGGACTACTGGTGAAGAGTAGTGAGATTGAAGAATCTCACGCATATCTTAGGAAAGATACTCCTTGGTACAATTAGATCGAAAGGTCTTGATGCGCAGGCCAAATTGAGTATGAATCATAATGGTGAATATTCGATAAATGTGGGGGATCTCAGACTGGTGACGCATAAGATAAACCCGAGTGCACCGAGAATAATCATCGATAAAACAGACATAATATACAACCAGAAAGTGAGGCAACATGCACAGGACCCCAAATGTCTGAATGCACTAAATCAAAAAGGGCGACAGATCGGGAAGCACTAGCAAAAAATGAAAGAGCTAGATGCTTTGCCAATCTGCAACCCATACAGACAGAGAGGGGGGAGGACACACGACCCAAAGCGCCCGAACGAAAAATGCTTTTGAGTCGATCACTAGATAAATGACCTAACCTGCTGTGCCACAAGTCGGCATCAAAGGTAACATACATGATAGACGCAACAAGAAGAGGGAAAACATGGAGACTGTCCAGTTGGTACAGTCCTCCTGCTCTACGGCCCAGCCCAATCCTCTGACCCGTTCGCAAATCCTGCACAACACAAGCAGAAGGGGTAAAGGTGACAGTCAGTCTAGAGTCGCAAAGAGAACTGATGAAAATTAGATTAATGTTAAGATAAGGGGCATGGGGTAGGGTCAAGCAACCAGAAGGATATAAGGTAGTAGTGATGGATCCATACTACGAAATGGGTACGAGAGTCCCATCCGCAGTGCGAACCTTCAAGTGGGTGGGAGCAGGAGTACAATCGGTGAGCACAGTAGAGTCACGGGTTAGGTGACAGGAGGCACCCAAATCAAAAACCCATAGGGTAGCAATACCAGAGGTGGTATACAGGCTGTGAGCAATCGAGGAGTCGGTGAAGGCGAGGTGGCGAAGGAGGAGCTCCTCAAGTCGCTGTAGATGGTCCGGCTCAGGCGAAGATGGTGCAGTGGTAGCAGCGGGTGATGTCGGAGTCGCTGTAGCTGCAGCTGTAGTGCCACCATAGTGGCGAAAGGAAGACTGGCCACGTCCACGGCTCTGTCCACCTCGACCGCCACGTCGGTCGTCACGGAAAGCAGGAGCCCAGCGTGAGTCTCGCTTTTCCAGACCCTAACAGAGGTTGTGAGGACGACGTATGGGACATTCACGCTTCATATGACCGGACTCCTTGCAGTAATGACAGAAGATATGCCCGTCAGAGAAGCTAGTGACCAGGGCACTGTCTGGTCCTAGAGCAGGTGGAAGAGGATGAGTACCCTGAGTCTGAAGGCGAGTCTCCTCATCGACTAAGGCTAGCAGGGCATCCTCTAGCCGAGGGAGAACTCACGATCTAAGAAGCACGAATACGGATACGGGATACAGGTATGGCGATATAGTAAATCTCAAAAAAGTAGGACACGAGTATGGCTAAGGATACGGGAATAAATTATTATTTTTTAAATAGAAATATTAAATAAAATACTAAATTATTAATTTATTATCCAATAAGGTAAGCATTAACTAATCATGTGACTTCATTATTTGATTCATTACAAATAGTCTGAAATAGATAGTCCAAAACGACAAATAACAAAATAAGCCCTTTGATCATAGTACATCCCATGTCCAATTCACCAAGGAGATATAAAAGAACTATTATTGATAGAATGCATCGTAAAGAACATATTCAATATAGAAGAAGCACGGGTTGTTGCATACTCAATATAAACGAACTATTAATTGTTGTAATTAAGGGTTAGAAAAAATGTAATAAAAATTTCATAATTGGCTCAATATTTTATCACTGTTTTTTGATCGAGGTTATTGCATACTTACAGATCCTGGTGGGGGGTTTGAGGGGCTGCAAATGTGATTGTGAGGGAGAGAGAGAGGGAGGGAGAGGGAGAGAAAGAGAGATGAGGCTGTGAGGGAGAGAGATAGAGAGAGAGAGATTGGGCTTTGAGGGAGAGAGAGATGGGGCTGTGAGGGAGAGAGAGAGAGACGGGGCTGTGACGGGCTGCAGTCGGGCAACGGTCGACGGGCTGCAGTCGAGCGAGGACGGGCGACGACCAATAGGCTGCAGTCGGGCGACGGTCGACAGGCTGCAGTCGGGCGAGGACGGGCGACTGCCGTCAGGCTGCAATCGGGCGACGAACGATGGCGAACGGTGGACGACAGGGGAAGGCGGATGGCGGACGACAGGCGATGGCTAGGGCTACAGTCGCCTCGCCTCTCTGCTCTTCCTCTCCTCTCGCTCGCGTACAAAAGAAACTTGGTAGGGTGGGGTTAACTTTTAAGTGTGGGTTTGGGTTTAACTTTTAACCAAACCCAAGCCCAAACCCGATAACACTGAGTGTACAGTACCGGGTTTTAAAAAAAAATTCGAATTCAACCTGATAACCCAAGCCCACACCGGTCGGTCATATCCCACCCTATCCCTTCCGCATACCGGCCGTATCCGAGACGTATCCCTTGAGATTTTAAGGTTTTTAAATCCAGGATACGGCCGAAACGTATCGGACACATATCCGGGCCGTATCCGTGTCCAATACGTATCCGGTATGGGTACTTCATGCATTTTGGAGTATCCGTGCTTCATAGCTCACGATGTAGGAGCTGAGCAGCAATGAGAGCGAAGTCCGGCTAGGAACTGGTGGAAATGGCCCTCGTCAAGGTAGCGCTGGAAGTCCCTGGAGCGTGGGCAGGCACACTGCTCAAGAATTAGAGAGTCCAGCTCATGCCAGTAAGCACTCATTAGACTAAAAAAGTCCTGAATCATATGCTCCCTGACGAGCGGACTGAGAGTTACAAATAAGTTAATGCTGGCGTGCACCGCCGCACAGGAGGAACCGATTCCGGAGATACTCTCACATCGCGCGCGCTGTGGGAAGGTAGCCGATGGGTGCGAGGAGCAGACGAGCAACGGAGTCCAGTAGATAGTCCCGGATGGCCTAGTCGTGGGACTCGTGGCGATGCCACATAAGGGCGGTCGTGGCAGCAGTAGCAACAGATGATACACCGCTGGTAGCTGTGCTACTGGTGACTGAGGAGGAGCCGGAGGAGGCAACGGGAGTTGTGTCCTCACCGATGATGTGACCCCAAAGATCATGACTGGAGAGAGCAGCATCAACGGTGAGCAACCAATCAGGCCAGTTGCTGGCTGATGCCAACTGAAAGGGGACCGCCTTCAGTAGCGGGGAGATCGCGACGACAAGAGGCACAGTAGCAGACGCCATGGAGACGAATGATCAGGTGAATCGGGACCGGAATGGGTTGGGGATCGGAGGACCGGAGGGAAGAAGGCCGGGGATTGGGTCTGGGTGAGGGTGGTGCCAGGTGGAGGAGAGAGGGCTGGGGGGGGGTGTCTGGTGGAGGGAGGCCAGGTGGGGTTCGGTATGGAGAGGGGATGCTGGTAGTGATCAGGTGGGGGGGGGGGGGGGGGGGTTGGGGTTCAGGATGGAGAGGAGAGGCCGAGTGGGGTTCGGGAGAGGGGAGACCGGAGGAGGGGATCAGTGGGGTTCGGGATGGAGAGGGGAGGCCAGAGGAGGTGGAGAAGGAGAGGGCCGGGTGGGGGTCGGGAGGAGGAGGCAGGTGCCGGAGTAGGTGCCGTCGTCTTCTCCTTCACTGTGGGAGAAACCTTAGAGCTTTGATACCATGTTAGGAGATGACGCTAGGGTTTGGAGAGAATATAATGATCTTCATTTAGGGACTAAGCCCAATATATATGTACAACATAAAACCCGACCCGACTGTACATAGAAGCCGACCCATCTATACATTAACATTAACACTTACTAAGACAAGAAATGGTTGAAAGTGTGCGTGGAAGCGATTGCACAAACACCTAGATGGGGTGAATGATGAAACTGTTAACGGATAGTCCCACATCGGTGAGGGAGGCACCCATCACCCGCTTAATATACCCTCTGTGGACCTCCCCTTATGAGCCGGGCTTTGGGGTGTGAGGGTATCTAACATGGTATCAGAGCTGGCCCGTCTCCTGCTCCTACTCCTGCTCCTGCTCCGGGTGCTCCCTATCGATCGTGCCTTGCCACGCGTGCTCCGCATTGGAGGATCCTTGCCACGTGTGCTCCGCATGAGGGGGAGTGTTGACGGATAGTCCCACATCGGTGAGGGAGGCACCCATCACCTGCTTAATATACCCGCTGTGGACCTCCCCTTACGACCCGGGTTTTGGGGTGTGAGGGTATCTAACAGAAACAATAGGTTTACACCCAATTAAAATTTTGCTACGAGAATTATATCTTGTCATGTCCTTGGTCATGACTGGGTTATAATTTTCATTGATCATATAGATTGGTTTTTGCCATTTTAGTTTGATTGCTCTGTTTGTTTGATTGATCATATAGATGGGTTTTGATAGCTCTGTTGGTTGATTCTCCACTAGTTTTGATCATATAGATGGGTTATGATTCCGCTAGGGTTTTGATTGATCATATAGATTGGTTTTAATTGCTCAGTCGGTTGATTACATTCCAAACATTGTTTCTGTGATTTTGTGCCTTAGAAATTGGATTAATAACGGTTTCTTTTCCACATGCCAAACATTGTTCTCAGCCTAGCACATTGTGCATGGGGCACAAGGATCTGGCACGTGACAAAGAAACAACATGTGCCGCGTACCAAACAGTCCCTTAAGTTCCAATCATCCAAACAGTCTTGTTAAGTAGGATTTTGTTTTTTTTTTTTGGGAGCAATTTCTTTTTGAGGAGGAGAGGATGGGGTTAAGCCATACCCCATGCTATTTTTTGTAGGAAATTTTATTGAAACAGAGATCTAGTGATATGTGGGTCATGTTTGGTAACCAAAACTCTTCCTATCAAATTTGTATTATCCCAGCTTTCATTCTCCAAGTAAGAACATATGTCAGAATTCCTGAACCACATTGTTCCAATGTTTGATTTATAAGATATAACAATCAGTATGAATATTATCTTGTGACCATATCAACAGAATTTACTAGGTAAATTGGTCCAGAGATGTCTACTTCATTGTCCAGTAGTCATTCGGCATATATTGTTTCGTTACTTTCGTTTCATTTGAAATTCCTTGAAGAAAATCGAACATATTTTTCTCCCTTGAAAAATAAGATATTGTTGTTATATATAAGGACAAAAAGGCACTTCAAAAGCTTTTATACTGTCATGTTTATATTGTCTCTATATATTTATGTTTTTCTTTCATTGAGAGGCTGTTATTTATTATTTTTAATTTTTTTGTACAGATATATAGGCTTACGATTGAGGCATATCAAGCACATAATTTGTAGTGATTTTTTGTTCTGTAAATTTGTCTTCTTGAACTATTATTTTCATACTGATTTAATTTCAAGCGTAGTTATGAATCAGGAACCAGCTTTTCAAGAGTTGATTCTGCTATATACTGCGGAAACAAGTGAAACTGAAACTAAAGATGATGGGAAGAGCCTGCCTTTGCAGTTGAAGATATATGAGAAAATACCTATCCCGACTCTGCCAGTAAATATTACTTAACTTAAGACTGCATACTGGTGTTATAATATTGTATAATTTACTTCATATATCAATGTTCTTTCAATTCTTACCAGTTTGACTTACAATTTTCTCAAATAAAGCATAACATATATCGTACCTGTTGATTCTGCAGGTTATTTTTCCTCATAAGAAGTTATCTTTCAGAATCATAGACACGGTATGCTTTCTCATCATAAATTCATAATAGAAGTATGGTATTTGTTGATGGTTACATATTTTGTCCTTTTTCTTGAGAGATTCATATATAATTTGTAGATTTCATAGATTGTAGTAGGGCTACTTACATATAGTTCTAGCAGTATATAGTTTATTTTCTCCTGTATGGCCTTGATGACGTTCATGTGAGGGCATGTGATCCAATTGTACATATCAAGGCATATGCCCAATGATGGTCATTGCAGCAATTTGCAACCGCCCAACTTAGTCTCAAAAGTTGTATGGTTTCAATATAGGATATATCCAAGGTAGCTTGCTGGCTAACATTGAGGAGCTATTGATGGAGATTTTGGAGCTGCAATGTGAAAATGTGCCTGATGGACATGTCCTTGTCCGAAGAGAAATGTTTGCGATGGTATCTTGGTTGGTGCATCTTCTCGCCAGGTCCTGGATTTTAGCTAACATGCCTTCTGTCCATTGCTGACTTTGACTTTTCAATGGGAAAATTGGGGACATTATTCATTTTGATGTAAGGGATGAAATCACTGAAAATTGTAAGGTTTGAAAAATTCGACCAGTAAACAGTTCCCGCTAGCACTAATCCACCAGATTCCCACATTTGACTCTCATTTGCTGACTGTTGGCCCCAAAACTGTGGGTCCTGATTCTACACCACGTCTAACCTTTCCTTCTGCCAACTGTTGAAATTATGCCCTAAAAGACATTGGTGTTGTGGACTATTTTATGTTGTAGTTCTGTTTTTTACATACTTTTGTTCTTATTTAACTCATCACACTGATATAACCGTGCACTATGAAAACAATTCATAGGTGTGTTTGTTTGGGTGGAATAACCAAGTGACCTGGTATGTTAGGCTCACATGGTTGATTGGTTCTTCCTTCACCTGGAGATTATTCAAAAAATAAGGGTGAGATTGGGCATCAGATTTATAACTTTATATGGCTCCCACGTTTCTCAGTAGCCCAACAAGGAGTGGCTATTCCATTAGCATCGAGTTGGAAGAGCAGCATTAACCCATGGATGTGTGCCTATATACACATTGAATGGTCTGCTACATTGGAACCATTGTTATCATCTAGTTGTATATGTAGTTGAACTACCCAGGTCGCATATGGGGGGCCGCATATGCAACCCAGTAACCATGGGGGCTCATGGCGTACTATGCAACGACACGACGACCCAAAGGTCAGGAGTCTGAACGGTGGATTTTATTATTATTATTTTCATCTTTTTACCCCCTCCTATCCATTTCTATCCTACCTTTATTTTAATCCACAACACTTCTAATACATTTCTAACTCTTCCCAAGCTATTCTTACCAAACTCTCCCCAATCTTCAAGTTTTCCCCAAGCTCTCTCCAAGCTCTCCCCAAGTTATCAAGATCTCCCCATGGGTTCCAAGGTTGTTACTCCCACTAGTAATGCTCTTCCTCACCCACTAACTACCACCACCATGTACTAACATCATCCAAGTTAATTGATGAAGACATCATGCATATCGAGGCAATGAGGTCAAAGTAGCTTACATTCCATGACATTCGCCTATCATAGTATTTATTTCCCTCATATTTTTTTTTAATGCAATGTTAGTTAGTTGCTAGGCTCACACACCACCATGCCTTCTTCAGTTCTTCTGCTCTACAACCCTCCTGTCTAAGGAATCAGGATGTAAGTGTGGACACTATCAGATTTTAACTAAAAAGAATCTTATAACGTTTAAATTGTTCAGCTTTGTCACCAATGGTGTCGTCATGGTTTTAAACTTCGGTTTCGTGTTCGGTTTTGGTCCAGGCCAAAATTTTGGCCTAAATGGTGGAAAATTTTGAAATGGATTACTGGAATTTTTGGAAAATTTAAATTGAAGTCTTGTATAGTTGTGCATACATATTTACATGAATTGTTTGAAGAAAACACACACCAAACACATAGTAAGCATATATGGACTATGATAACCAAGGTGAATACCAGTAAACTGAAAATAAATTGATAATCACCATATATTTATATAAATTTACATTGTTTATGTTACAAAAAAGACAAAATTTATCATTAGCCCTTGATGTGCCATTGTAACCTCCAGCTAACAGACCAGGTCCACTGCTATTGCTACTGACATCATGAACAAACTGTGCCAGCATCCAGCCTCTCTAGCTCGCTCCCTCTGGATCCATCTCGAATCTAAAACCGCATGTCGATATTGAGCCCTCTCTTCTTCTGCCTCGATATCTAGTGGATACTCGATATCATCATTTGATTTTGAACGACAACAAATTCCGGTGAAATCCGACGAATCTAGGGGCGACATCCGGCAAAATCCAACCAGATCTGACGAATTCAGGGGCAAGATTTAGTGATTCCAGCAAAATCTGTTGAATCAGACAGCGAACCGACAATATTTGACGAATCCAGGGTAAGATGCGACGATTATGGCGAAATCGGGTGAATTCGATGGTGAAATCCACCGAGATCCGACGAAATATGGTGGGAAGATCCTGCAACTTTGGAGGAAATCAAGCAGATTCCAGCAAAATTTGGAGACGTTGGTTCAAATCGAGGTGGCTTCGGATGAAATGGGTCAAAACAAGCTCATGTAAAGCCCCAGCCCCACCAAAACTAGTCCACAGGTTTCACGAAATTTGTGGACTGGTTTCGGTTGAAATTACCGAAAAGTCCTTGAAACGAAAATTTTTACTGAAATGGACACCGAAATCAGTGGCATCACGTGGCTTTGGTGGGTTTCCATGCTTTCGTTTTGATTCTCGTCAAAAAGGACGATATAACCACAAAACTTTGAAACTTTGGCGAAGTAGACACCCAACCGGGGGTCATCATGTGGTTTCAGTGGGGCCCCCATTGTATTGGCGAAAATTTCAACAAAATTTCTGAAATTGCCTTGAAATCTTGAAATTTCGCCGAAATCGGAAGGCTCTTGGTTTTGAACCCCTCTTTTGTTTCCCTTGCTGCCGAAACCGAAATACTTCGGCTAAAATTTAGAATTTTGACCAAAATTTCAAACCATGGGTATCGTTGCCTGACACAAAAACACTTGGCTCATGCTCTCAGGTCTTATGCAATAGCATATGCTCATGTTACTTCTAAAATCTGATGGAAAATCATGGTGTACATAGAGAAGAATTTTTGAAAGATGCATGCTAAAGTTGTAATTGGTAAGTAGCACATGGAGGGAATGACTATGATAACTGATCCTGTGCCTCCACATGATGCTTCATAATATTGTTGTATTGCTTAATTTGTGTGTCCAAACCACTTGGTGAGAAAATGCATGTAGTACGACTAATGCGGGATCACGTCGACCACGGGGGAAGCCACAAGTGACAGTCGGCTACGGGTAGGAGCCGGGTCGGGAGGCTGCGAGCACGGGGTTACTGATGAAACGAACATAAGAGAGGGGATAAGGGGAGGGGGGGTCTAGAGTCCACCAGATTTGAATAATCCTCCTCTAATCAAGTCTAATACTGGATCATAATGCTAACAAGCAATTTATTCATCTCATCTATCGATTACAATGGGAGTCCTACAAGCAGTTAAATAAATATTCAAAAGATAATAATTCCTAATAAAAAAACAAAAATATTTAAATATATCAAATCTTATCTCGAATAAAAAAGTAATGATCCCTTATTCAAAAAATTTGAATATAACCAAATCTTACAAAAAAACCCTAATATTTAAATTATCCTAATTAATAATCCCAAAATTATGCTATATTTGGATTAAAATATTATCTTAGAATAAAAAAGAATATTTTATTCTTAAATTAATATTTTATTTCAAAAATACTAATTTTAGTATTTATTTTTTTCGAAAATAATTTTTCTTTCAAAAGCTTCAAGCCGTTGGATGCTCCCGCATCAAACACCCCGATTTTAAAAAAACTCGACCATGAGTTCTAGGAAGTCAAATCGGGAGCTAAGTCTTAAGGATTTGGCTGGTGTCCATATATGCCGGTTGTGTTTGGAGTTGATGGTGGAGACCTAATAGGTGGTGGCGCACCCATTGGTAACTAAGGGCACGAGGAAGATGCTGAAGTGGATTGCGTCCTCCGGATCAGTGGTTGGTGCGAGCAAGAGCATGCACTTAGGCAAATATTGCTGAGGTGTGCTCGATCAGACGATGGGGAAACAAACTTTATAGGTTTGACACCGGAAGTTGACCACTCATGACGTCTGCGGCGGAGGCATCACTGGTGATAGTGCGTCTGCAGGCGGTAGCTCTACCAAAGACTTTGTGAGAGCCAAAGGCTTCACTTGAGGTGGAGGCTCCACAGTTGGAACTACAGGTGGTGAAGGTGGCACCAGCAGTGTGAGTACCCAGGTGGTAGCACTGGCGGTAGGGTCTGAAGTTATTACTATAATCTTGCTTGATGTTGTAACCATGCCACTCTTTTATGATATATAAGTATACAAGCAAAGGACCTATGCGATGCACAGGGACTCACAAAAGAAGAAATAAATGAGTATTTGAATTGTTGAGGGAGGGAGGGAGAGGTTTGGAGGGGGGGCGGGGGTTGAGAAACTCTGGTTTCTCTGATTGTTTGTTAAAAGTTTTGAATTATCAAAGGGAGGGAGGGAGGCGGCTGGGAGAGGGTTTGGGGGGGGGGGGGGGGGGGGGGGGGGATTTTGCGAAACTCTGGTTTCTCTGATTGTTTGTTAAAAGTTTTGAATTTTCAGAATTCTGTGTGTGTGTGTGTGTGTGTGTGTGTGTGTGATATAGACAGAAATGCTGGAAATAGAAGAGTATTATGGCTTTAAGGATTAGAGCATCCTTTACTTAGCTCATGTTATCTATGAGTGTTGATATATGCTTCTATTGTATTTCTAGGCACACACTTGCCCACAAAACGTTCCTTAATATCTTAGTGTTGATATCCCTTGAGATCAATTGCTACTATCATCAGATCAACTATTTATGCTAGTCATCAAAAGCAACAGTTTCTAAAGGTTTTCTCATATGCTGCCCTTGCTAATAGTTATTAATTTTTATACATGTAGGTACGCTTGGATGTTGCAAGTATATTGGGATTGTTGGCTTACTTTGTCAATTACAAATTTGAGAACATTATCTCATCTCCGTACGTATGTAATCAGTTTGCACCAAATTTATGTTTAAGAAAATGTTACATTTCGTATAAGGTTTTAGTATGGAGAGCCAAGATGTACTGTTACTTTGTTAGATTCATAATTGTCATAATTTGTTTTTTTTGCTTGATATTGTCATCATTTTAATTGTTGGTCAGTCAGTTGGGGATCTAACACAGTGGAATCAAATAAGATTACTCATCCAACCGATCATGTTTCCCATGATTTGTATTCAATGCATATTATATCCTCTCCTTATTTATCTCTTGCTTCGTATCTGTTTGTCAGTCTTTTCACCCTTAGGATGAGCAAAGAATACGTCTATGGGAGAGAGTATGCGCTATATAAGAAAGATGATACTCATGCCCTTGCCAGTTGGGGATCCCCGCAGCGCTTGGTGCATTGAACATTTGTAACTCCAAAAAGTTGACCCATACACACCCAGGTAACATGTACCACGTCTATATTATATGGGACAAGCATATTTGTGGGTGAGAACCCTAAAAGTGGAAAATATTATCCTCTGGTATGTAGTCCCTTCACCGAACTATTATCCAGTATGTTTAGCTTCCACTGTGAAACCAATTAGATACACAATATTTCTTCGTAGACGCAAACAAATTCTTCATCCGGATTCGATGTTGGGGATGAGTCCTCTACTCAAAGATTACGATGGCTACCTGATGTTTTCTGTCTGTGGATCTTCGCATATCTTTGGCTTGGCCCTATAATAACCACTTATAAACAAAAGATGTTAACATCCTCAAGTGTAATGACCAAACCATCTATGTTTGAGTCAACATTTTTTTTACAGCATGATCTCAATACTTACGTATTCCATGTGATATTCTTAACTAAACATGGATATATATTAGCAATTTAGCATATGGTCGTTATATGAATGACAATATGAGCCTTACACCCATGCATTCTGGTAGAGTTGCTACTCTACAAATATGAGGTTAATCACTTTAAACAATTGGACACCGGTCCCCATGGAAAACATTCAAGTGAGATGCAACTTCCATGTTTTAATAATTTTGGGTAAAGCGTGCTACAACATATTCTAAGGTTCCATTTAAATCGTCGAGTAGGCAATATTATAGATGTTCCCATCTCTAGAGAACATATTTCACTGAAACGTTCTCAATCCATCTTGATGTTTATAGTTCACTATGGTACTTCCAAGATTGATGACAACTCGTGTAAACTTGTATTATATAATTTGGTCTTACATCGATATGTGATATCGTTTCACTTCCTTCGAAAGTTTTCATGGTATTAATTTCTGGATAGGTGTGTGAGACCTTCATAAATGAGATCAATTGAGATTTGCAAAGCATTTTGTTGATCCAACCATTGGATGTGAACGACTTTAGCTTTGAACGGTGCATTGGTCATTATTACCATCATTTGTAGCTAACGACTGTGCAATTGGTGATTAACATAAAGTTTATCAGATCATAGGAAGCTTTTGTGGGTTTTGTCTTGCTGGGATTTTTCCGAATCTGTTTTCGCATAATTGATTGGAGGTCATTTCATAGGATATTTGATCTTGAGGTCTCAATCTTCTTTTAGTCAATTAATTTGATCTCCCATAACGCAATATATGAACCTATCCCACTAAGCAAAGTCCCTTAAGAATTCATCCAGTTAGACCTATTACAACTTGGTTTAGGAAGATGGCGTGGGAACACGAGTCAACCCTAATCTCTCACGAAAGGAATACTTGCATCCAAAATCTAAATTTTTCTTGTTTTCCCTCTTTTATATAATTAAGGTTTAGAAATCAACGAAGGAGATCAAAAGGAATAGAACGATGGAAGGTGGGGATGAGACGAGATAAAGAAGGAAAGAAAAGAGAGAGAGAGAGAGAGAGAGAGAGAGAGAGGTGGCTACCGCGTCCGTACGGTCAAGAGGAAGGGAGGTTGTACGGTGTGTACGGTAAAAACAGAAGGGGGAGGGGTGGGTATGAATATATGCTCTCTTGGACTTATCATAAAAGCCGGCTTTAATTTTAAAACCCAAAATGCCATGTGATGATCTGATTGTCGAATTCGAGATCTAATCTCAACCGTCGAGTGCCGTGTAGATACTTGTTATCTTATTTATTATTATTAAAAGGTGGAAACCCACCCAAAAGAGCCCAAAATGATCCGGAAAGCTCTTGGATCAGTTGGATGAGGTCGCAAACATCCCCGCATGACGAGGCATTGATTACGAATAATAAGTAAAGCATAAAATGGCCAAAAAGGTAAAAACATCATAAACGGCCCAAAACGGACATAAATAAATGAAAAACTGATACAATAATGTTTTAAAAAATCATGATGCAGATCAAGCCTGCATCAAAGTGGAGCACTACTTCTCTTAATTCATCTCTGAGATAGTCATGTTTCAATCTAGGAAGCACCGATACGGATACGGGGATACAGATACGCGGATACGGATACGGCGATACGTGGATTTTTGAAAAACTAGGATACGCGGTACAGAAGGGATACGTTTGTAATTTAATATATATATATAATTAAATATAATATTTTTTGTGTTAGAATATGAATAGTGAATAGTTTGAAAATTAAATATGACCATGTTTATCATTCATTACATCCAATACAACTCAAAAATTCAAAGCTAGTGTCACATTCATCCATTACAAAAAGGTTACGCTAACAACATTAAGCAAGTGTCACATTCATCGACTATTACAAAACGATAGTAAACAACACTAACATCCATTATCCGTTACAAAATACAAATTTAGTGTCACATGCATCATCCAAAAAACAAAACATATAAATGCTATCATTAAGCAAATGGTTACGTATGGAATTTAGACCCATATCCGAACATAGCCATCAATACGTATCCCGGTGTATTAGCCCCGTATCCCTGATATATCTATTCTTTTTTTTTGTTTTTTTAAATCCAGATTCTTCCTAGCCGTATCGGATCGTATCCCGCCGTATCGGGCCGTATCGGAGTATCGGGAAGTATCCGATAAGGGTACGGCACTTGTTTCAAAGTATCGGTGTATCCCAGGTTCCAATACATGGTTGAATATCACGTATTGATTGTATATGTGCTAATTGTATGTACTTTTATGGTGTTAATGATTGTTTTCTTTGTATTTAATTCTGATTCTTTTTAAAAAAATTTTAAATTTCATTTTCATATGTAACCTACTTAACTTATTGGAGAATGCTCGTGTATTTTAGACAAAAAAAAGTTGATAGGAAGCTATATAATTTAGATTTAGGACATCCCTTTTCAAACATACAACGGTATACAGCCCGCAGCCGGATATCTCCAAATTTTTTTGGTTGTTCTACTTCGTATCAGTTGCTTTTGTGATCATTTTTAGCTTACACATGCTTAACAAGATGTGATAGTTTCCTTTATGTATGATTGTACAGGTCAGCAGTTTTTCTTGATGCGATTGCTGTCAGTGCACTTGTAATATACTTGACTCGGGTAGCACTGGGATACAAACAAACTTGGGATCGGTATCAGGTGAAACTATTATATCCTATTGATAGACATCATTTAAAGAATTTCTAGAAGTTGGTTACAATGTTGATCTTCCCCTAAACCTAATATCAGTCGTTATGAAGCATTTGCATATGCATTCTTCTAAATGGGTTCTGTCTTTTGGCAACTCTGTAATGTTCTTCAGGAAATTTTTATCCTTCTCTTCTAGGGTAGTAGATAGTAGCATTTTTAGTTTCCTGCACCAAAAGCTAAATGTTTCCAGTTTTCAGTTTTGAAGATTTCAAAATTTTACACTAAAATAACTATTAATAAACAAGTGACTCACACCGACGGGTTCTTGGTCTGGTGGTATTTCCCAAGGTTTGTAGTTTCGGTTTCGGTTTCGGTCCGCCAACCGAGGATCGGTTTCGGTGGTTTTGGTTTCGTTTTTTAAATTTAAAATAATTACAAAATATAAAAATAATATAAAATAATTACATCGGTACCCACTTCATAGTGGTTGCTTTTGCTTTACCCCCAATTTTTTCTCAAAAAGTTGAAAATTCGGATTCTGAATTTTGGCTAAGTCTGGAGGAAAAAAGAGCTCTTGTGAAAGAATTGTTTTATAGATTCAAAATATTTTACCGGACTTTGGGTTTTTAAGTTGATCTTATACTTCTAGACTTCTGATATTTTTTCCGGTCCAAAATACTTGGTGGTTTTGTTTTTCACCGAATTTTCTTTTTTAGCCAAAAGCTGTAAAGTCTGATTTTGTATAGAAACTGAAAAATTATATTTTGATTCCTTTGGATTTTGATTGTTTTGATATTTTTATTAAATCCAAATGGGGGGTATTTGCTTATTTACATAAAATAACTTAAAATAAATGAAGAACATAAAGATCATTTACTTTAATATTTTTTATGTAAATATGTCTGTCAAGTTGTCATATTGAAATACACCTTATCTTGAACCCAGTCCTACTTTTACTGAGTGCTGAGTTTCGAAACCCGAAACTGGAGAGTTTCGGGACCGGTTCCGACCAAAACGGATCAGTTTCGGCTGAAACTCTAAACCTTGGTATTTCTTCTCTCTCATGTTGGAGAGGTTTCCTGTTCGACTCCCGGTATGGACACTGTGGAGCGAACTTTTCCTCAAGGTCGGTGTGCCTTGTTTGCGCTTGCGAATCCTGGTCGTTGAAGTCATGTTCCTGGGATCAGGGAATTAATAAATGGCAGATGCTACCTCCCCTATTTCGATCTCCGGACCTCTTTGAGCCCTTGCTCTAGCGCCCAGTGCTCTGACTGCCTGGCCAGTCCAGCCAAAAAAAAACCAGTGACTCATTGTTGTCATATCCTGGCGCAGTTTTATCTTTTAGTAGAAACCATCATAATTTTTCTTGTCTATGTGATAGTTTTCTTAAGCATTTTCTATGTTGTTTCATGTTAGTAAACTCATATAATATCTAAGGAATAGTGGAGTACCGGTTGATGGTACTTGTCTGTTGATGTATTTCAATATTCCTTAGATTGCACTATATGAAGTTCTAGAAGGAAGCAATCAGCAAGTGGACTAAGATCGATTAGTATCTTTGTTACCTTTGGCATATGAATTGTTTCATTACATATTTTGAAATTATCTGATTCCTACTTAAACATTTTGCTTGCTTTCTTCAACACACCATCAACTTGATTAAAGATAAAGAGGGATCTTGAGTCCGTGGCTTGTTGGTGCATTACTAATTGCACTGACATTTCAATCACTTAATTTTACTTCTTAAAGCTTCATTTCTAGATTTGGTTATGTTAGGAGACGACGGCTAGGGTTTGGAGAGGAACTGAATGATTCCATTGAGGGACTCAAGCCCAATATATATGTACAGTAAACCCGACCTGACTATACAGTAAACCCGACCCATTACATTGCATTAACACTCCCCCTCAAACTCACGGTGGATCATGAACCGAGAGTTTGCCTAGAAAATGTCTGAAGCGAGCAGTCGTCAGTGGCTTCGTCAGAAAATCAGCAGTCTGCTCCGATGAGGGAATGAAAGGCAGGGAGATGATGTGATCGATAAACGCCTGGCGAACATAATGACAGTCAACTTCAATATGCTTTGTTCGCTCATGGAAGACCGGATTGCTAGCAATCTGAATAGCACTCCGGTTGTCACAGAAGAGAGGGGTCGACCCGGATATCACCACTCCCAAGTCAAGCAGAAGACGTCGAAGCCAGACAATCTCGGCGGTGGTGGAAGCCATAGCCCTGTATTCGGCTTCGGTGCTGGAGCGAGCAACAGACTCCTGCTTCTTGCTGCGCCATGAAATCAGGGAGTCACCCAGAAACACACAGTATCCTGTAGTAGATCGACGAGTGTCTGCATCTCCTGCCCAATCTGCATCTGAGTAGGCGCGCAGTACCAACGGAGAGGTGGAGGGAAACAGGAGGGAACGGGTGATGGTGCCCCGGAGGTAGCGAATAATCCGCAGAACAGCTGCATAGTGTACTGACCGTGGAGCCTGAACAAACTGACTGACAATGCCAACAGCATGAGCAATGTCTGGCCGGGTCATGGTGAGATAGACAAGCATCCCAACCAACCTCTGGTAGCGGGAGACATCCTGGAGCGGCTCACCATCGGTAGCGAGAAGCTTCAAATTGAGCTCCATGGGGGTATCAGCAGTACGTGTGTCAGTGAGGGCAGCATCAGTAAGAATGTCGGAGATGTACTTCTGCTGGGAGACCAACAGACCACGAGCTGACCTGGCAATCTCAAGACCCAGAAAGTAGCGAAGAGAGCCCAGGTCTTTCATCTCAAACTGACTCTGGAGGTGCCGCTGGAGAGAGGCGATGGTGGCACTGTCATCCCCAGTGATGATCATATCATCCACGTAGAGGAGAAGGACTGCAATGCCCTGACTGGAGGAGCGAGTGAACAGGGCATAGTCGGAGTGACGCTCAACAAACCCGGCGGCCAGAACTGCACTGCGAAAGCGCTCAAACCAGGCACGAGGAGCCTGCTTGAGCCCATAGATGGCCCGGCGCAACCGACACACGTGTCCTGGAGGAACTGAAGTGCCCGGAGGAGGAGCCATGTAGACTTCCTCGGAGAGATCACCGTGAAGAAACGCATTGGTGACATCCATCTGATGGAGAGGCCACCCTCGAGCAGCTGCCACAGCTAAGAGGGTGCGCACAGTAGTCATCCGAGCAACTGGAGCAAACGTCTCCTCGTAGTCAATCCCATACTCCTGGGAGAAGCCACGAGCAACGAGGCGAGCCTTGTGCCCCTCAATGGAGCCGTCAGGTCGAGTCTTGACCTTGAAGATCCACTTGCAGCTAACAGGCACCACCCCGGGGGGACAAGGCACCAACTCCCAGGTCTGGGTCCGCTGAAATGCCTCGAGCTCAACTGACATGGCCTGCCGCCACTCTGGATGTAATGCTGCCTCACGGTACGATTGGGGCTCCCGGTGAGTGTGAAGAGCAGTAAGGAAGGCCTAAAAGGATGGTGAATAGGAGGCACTGGCAGAGAAGCCAGAAGAGTCAGGAGAGTCAGTGGGAAAAGCAGAGTAACCAAACCTGTCAGGAGAGTAGTCGTATCTGGCAGGAGGGTGATGTTCGCGCGCTGGGTAGCGCCGAACAGGAGCAGGATCCACGACCGGGGAGGAGGGAGCAGCAGCATCAGGCGAAGGAGTACCAGGGAGAACCGATTCGGGAGGGAGAGCTGCAGACCGACGTACATAGACACGAGTAATGGGTGGTGGAGGTGGTGGGGGCGGTGGCGTGGGGGACTGAGGAGGTGGTGGTGGTGGTGGCGATGGATGCTGAGGAGGTGGTGGTGGTGGTGTAGTAGGCGTGGATGGAGCAACAGAAACCGGGGGTAGAACAGGAATGTGAAGATGTGAGGAGGGCGAGGAGGATGACGAAGTAGGCAAGGAAAGTTCCCGAGACTCAGGAGCAAAATACGGGACATCCTCAACAAAGGAGACGTGACGGGAGACACGGATCCGACGAGCTAAGGGATCATAGCAGCGATACCCCTTATGCTCACGACTGAGCCCCAAGTGAACACACCTAACAGACCTCGCAGAAAGTTTGGTGCGCTCATGGGGAGGAAGAAGAACGAAACACGTGCAGCCAAACGTGCGAAGAAGAGAGTAGTCAGGTGGGCTGGAGTGAAGGCGCTCGTGAGGGGTGGCACCAGACAGAGCAGATGACGGAGTGATATTTATGAGGTGGACAGCCGTCATGACAGCTTCAGCCTAGTAGGAGTGAGGGACAGACGCAGAGAGAAGCAAGGCTCGTGCAGTCTCAAGGACATGACGATGCTTGCGTTCGGCAACGCCGTTCTGCTCATGGGTGTGGGGACAGGACTGCTGGTGAAGAGTGCCGTGAGACTGAAGAAGCTCACGCATCTCAGAGGAGAGATACTCCTTGGCACAATCAGACCGAAAGGTCTTGATTCGCCGACCAAACTGGGTGTGTATCATAGTGGTGAATCGCCTAAAGATGTGGGGAATTTCAGACCGATGACGCATGAGATAGACCCAGGTGCACCTAGAATAGTCATCGATAAAACAAACATAATACATATAACCAGATAGAGATGCAACAGGAGCAGGACCCCAAATATCCGAATGAACTAAATCAAATAAAGCATTAGACTGGGAAGTACTAGCAGAAAAAGGAAGAGCTAGATGCTTTGCCAGTCGACAACCCGTACAGACAGAGAGGGGGGAGAAAGACGCTCGACCCAAAGCGCCCGAACGGAATACGCTTTTGAGTCGATCACTAGATATATGACCTAACCTTCTGTGCCACAGGTCGGCATCAGAGGTGACAGACATGACAGACGCAACTGAAGACACATGGAGATGGTCCAACTGGTAGAGTCCTCCTGCCCTACGGCCCAGCCCAATCCTCTGACCCGTCCGCGAATCCTGCACAACACAAACAGAAGGGGTAAAGGTGACAGTCAGGCCAGAGTCGCAAAGAGAACTGATGGAAATCAAATTAATATTAAGACGAGGGGCATGATGGACATGGGATAGGGTCAGGCGACCAGAAGGATCAGAGGTGGTGGTGATGGAGCCACATTGCGGAATAGGGACGAGAGTCCCATCCGCAGTGCGAACCTCCTGGTGGGTGGTAGTGGGAGAACAGTCCGTGAGGACAGTGGAGTCAAAAGTAAGGTGACAGGAGGCACCCGAATCGAAGATCCATGGAGCAGTAGTACCAGAGGTGGCAGACAAGCCGTGCGCAGTCGCGGAGCCGGTGGAGGCTATGTGGCGGAGAAGGAGCTCCTCGAGGCGCTGAAGACGGTCCGGCTCAGGCGGCGAAGGAGCTGTGGGAGCAGTGGGGAGCGGCGAGGCCTCTGCAGTAGCCGCTGCACCACCAAAGTGGCGAAAGGAAGACGAACCACGTCCTCGGCCCCGTCCACCTCGACCGCCGTGTCGATCGTCGCGAGAGTTCGAAGACCAGCGGGGGGATCTCTCATCCGGACCCCAGCGGGGGTTGCGTGGAGGACGTGTAGGGCACTCGCGCTTCATGTGGCCGGGCTCCTTGCAGTAGTGACAGAAAACAGCCTCATCGGAGAACCCGGCTGCCAGGACAGAGTCGGAGCTAGGAGCAAGTGGAGGAGCACGAGCGCCCTGAGTCTGAAGGCGGGTCTCCTCGTCGACCAAGGCGAGTAGGGCATCCTCGAGCCGAGGGAGGGGCTCACGGTGCAGGAGCTGGGCGGCTATGAGAGCAAAGTCTGGTCGAAGTGCTGCCAGAAACTGGTGCAGGTGGCCCTCGTCGAGGTAGCGCTGGAAGTCCCGGGAGCGGGGGCAGTCACACCGCTCCGGAATCAGTGAGTCCAGCTTATGCCAGTAGGCACTCATCTGACTGAAGAAGGCCTGAATGGTACGCTCCCCCTGACGGGCAGACTGCGAGTCGCAGATGAGCTGATGCCGGCGGGCGCCGCCGCGCGGGAGAAAACGGTCCCGGAGATACTCCCACATCGCGCGCGCAGTCGGAAGGCGGCCGATGGGAGCAAGGAGCGGACGAGCAACCGAGTCCAGGAGGTACGCCCGGATGGCCTGATCGTGGCGGCGCCACGTAAGAGCAGCAACGGTGACGGCCGTGGTAGCAGTCGCTGCAGAAGATGCAGCACTGCTGGTGACAGATGACGAGCCGGAGTAGTCAGTGGGAGGAGGATCCTCGCCGGTGACGTGACCCCACAGATCACGACTGGAGAGGGCGGCCTCGACGGTGAGGGACCAGTCAGGCCAGTCGCTGGCCGACGACAACTGAAACGCGACCGCCTTCAGCGGTGGAGAGATCGCAACGACAGACGGTGCGGCTGGAGAGGCCATGGAGGAGGCTGTAGGGCGTCAGGGGGTGTCGGGGGGGTGCTGTAGGGCTGTGGGGGGGCTCGGGAGGGGGTCGGAAGGGGGGGGCAGGGGCTTCGGATGGCCGGAGTGGAGGCGGGGGCTGCTGCAGGGGGTATCGGTGGCCGGAAGGGGGGTCGGGGTGGAGGAGGGGGGCTGCAGGGTGTGTCGGGGGGGCTTCAGAGGGGTCGGCGGGGGTGGAGGAGGGGGCTGCAGGGAGTCGGGGTGAAGGAGGGGGGCTGCAGGGGGTATCGGTGGCCGGAAGGGGGGTCGGGGTGGAGGAGGGGGGCTGCAGGGGGTGTCGGGGGGGCTTCAGAGGGGGTCGGCGGGGGTGGAGGAGGGGCTGCGGTGGCCGGAAGTGGAGGAGGGGGCTGCAGGGGGTCGGGGGTTGAGGCGGGGGCTGCAGGGGGTCGGTGGTGGAGAAGGGGGACCGGTGCAGGTGGCCGGAAGGGGGGCCGGTGGAGGAGATGGGGCCGGAAGGGGGGCCGGTGCAGGTGGCCGGTGAGAAGGAGGGAGACCGGAGGAGGTGCAGCCGTCGCCCTAGCGCTCTGATACCATGTTAGGAGACGACGGCTAGGGTTTGGAGAGGAACTGAATGATTCCATTGAGGGACTCAAGCCCAATATATATGTACAGTAAACCCGACCCGACTATACAGTAAACCCGACCCATTACATTACATTAACAGGTTAAAACTTGTGTAAGTGCCTTCTCATTGAAATTGATGAGCTGATTTGGGGTCATCAGGATGATCAATAGGATCCAGTGATTCGGCATATTATGTACCATACTAGCATCGACTAACCTGAATTTAACATGTTAGTTCATTGTTAGCATGTAATGATCTATTTATTGTCATTGTGCTATTCACCTATGCACACTACAATCTAAAATTTTTACAGTTCTACATGCTAAAGTGATGTTGGCAAGAGCGGGAGGTAACTTACGATCCTTTCTCTCGATGGCAAAGGAAAAATATGATTCTTTTTAACAATTAAATTTATTCGCAACAATGAAATATGGTGCAGAAAATAAAAATTCAGCAATGAATAAATGTAGAAAATAAAGCAAAAAGGCAACCAACGGGGTCCCAATTAAGCCGGGATGATCTTGGCGGGCATGGGGCTTCTTGTAGGCTTGCAATGGAAGCGAAGCGGAGGGTTTTTGGGAAGCGAAAGAGGCGAAATAATGAAGATATGATGTGCAGAATTTTAGTAAGAAAATGAAAAAAATAAGAACAAAGATAAATCAAACAGACGTAAAAACAAAGAAATCTCCCATGGGATTAACTCACAAAGAAAGGTTGTCGAGATGAGATCGTCGGATCCTTCGGTTTGTTGGCCGAGTACCACTCCTAGAGGTGGAAGACGACGCTTCTCGACGCGAAGTCGAGGAAGTAGGGATGGGGACACAAGTCAACCCTAATATCTCACAAAGAGGTTTCTTTTCACCAAAAATCTGCATTCTCTAGGGTTTATCCTTCTCTTTATAGGATAAGGGTTTCAAACGGAGGGCAAGGATCAAAAGGAATGAGGGGTTAAGGGTGGGGATGCATTGGGCCAAGAAATGAAGGAAAAAGAGAGAGAAACAAGGGAGATAGAGGGAGGGAAGAGAGGGGACGATAAGGGGGGACGGGTTGCCTCGGTTTCCATGCGGAAAGAGACGGACGGGTGGGTGTGGCGCGCGGGTGAGAGAGAGGGGAGAGGCAACTATTGTGAAGCCCTATGGGGCTTAAGATAAATCCCAATTATCCCTTAATTGAGGTCCAATAACTGCTAGGTCATTTAAGAGGGTGCCAGAAGGCTGCCGATCAATTAAGAGGGTGTCAGAAGACTGCCACGATCATCCGGCCATCGGTTCAAGTTTTAATCTCGACTGTCGGCGCCCCGCTGATACTTTTTTGCTGTTTTTATTAATAATAAACAGAAATCACATCCGAAAGAGCTCAAAATTGTCTGAAAATCTCTCGAATGAGGTCGCGGACAACCCCCTCGACTTAGAGAGCATTCTTCATCATTTATAAAGCCTAAAAATGGTCGAAAAAATCATAAAAAATGCCTAAAAACAGCTGATAAAAAAATTTAATATAAGTCATTTCAGTATTATTAAGATTATGGTGCAGATCTTGTCTTCATCAATCATCTTTTCAGTTGCTAGGAATAACAATTCTAGTGTGCCCGACAAATCAATTCTGATAGCCATGAAAATTCAACCCAAACTCTTCTGCAACTGTGAATAATCATTCGGTATGGAAGTGATCAAATCCATCTCATGCATAACACTGACCCAATGCGTGACACATACCCAACAATTACATGACTGTGTCTCTGGCAAACATCCATGATAATGGCTCAGAGTTTTGTTGCTGGTTAATGGATTTTAGGCCATACATTCCAACATGTGCCTGTTCTATTTCATGTACTGTGTTTGCTGAAGGTACATTTCCAAAACAGCTGAATGCATATTTTCTATTACAGCTTTTGGTCAATAAGACTTTATATGAAAAGACTTTAGCTAGTGGCTTTGGTTCAGTCTACTTTCTTCTTGATGCTTCTGAACAACAGCAAGTGAGTAAGATCCGTGGATTATGTTTATTCCTTAATATTTTCCACAAGACCTCCAATCTTAGGCAATCCTTTTCATCTTCGTTTCTTTATGATTTATTGATGTTGCAGTATAAAGAAGCAATTTTGGCATATGCCCTTTTACTCCATTCTAAAGCATATAAGGTATGTCACTCCCCACCACTTTGTGTTATGCTTGTAGTAAGACATCCAACACCTGTCGTATACATTGATGCTTGATTTTTAAATGTTCCAAGTTATTCTTGGAAGATTTTTTTCTTAAATGTTTTTGTGACATTTTATTTTTGCACTATCAAACATACTTTCTGTTGTGTTTTCATAAGACTATGTCTTAATATTTTCTTTCTAGCTTCTTGTATTCAAAAGGAAGTCACGGGATTTGTAATATATGTTGTTTAAGAGGGTAAGCTATAAGAGGATGCCACCATGGCAGCCCATTTCTGGTGAATTTTCATAGATCGTTATTATAATCTTAGTCTTCATTTATAAGGGTTCTTACAGTGATTTACAAAAGAATATGGTTACCAAAGAAAACTACTTAAATCACTTCAAGGAATGTATTATATAAAGGGAAAGGGTTTGGTGAACTTGAGTTCACAAATGAATGGTGAAACATGGTTTATATTGCGCCATGTATCCACTGAAAAGACATAAAGCAAGGAAAAAGGGATAATCATGTAAGAGGGTTGAACACTGAAAAGACATAAAGCAAAAAGTAAGAGGGTTGAACACTTTCTCAAGACACGTGGCCGCTTCTCCATTCAAGTTCACCATATGAATGGTGAACTCGAGTTCAGCTTCCCGGGCCCCTTATATAAATAAGTCACTAGATTCATGTCTCGTTACGTCCATTTTGTTTATCACCCCATCAATTTGGTTCTGGTAGAGGGCCGCATGTGAGAGGGGTATTAGCTCAATATACATTGTTGGTCCATTCCCTAACAGCATATAAGCTTTGGGGTGAAATAGTAACTTAACATACATCATGTTCGCAATAAATTGTACTATTTCCTTTGATATTGTAACTTAAATTGCTTGCACCACAACCATAATTTTGTATCTATTAGATGTAGAGTTACTATTAGTCCCACCTCGGTTATGGGATTGTAATGGTGTGCGTTCTGTCTATATAAGGAGAGGTAGTCTTATGTAATGAGACACATAATACAAAGAGATATATAAGGAGTTTTCTCCCCAAACCCTTGTCTCTTTCTCCCTCTCTCTTCGTAACATGGTATCAGAGCTAGCCTAGGGTTTCGGAGATCCCATCTCTGGCCTCGGCCTCCTCGGTCACCGCCGACGACCTCGGGGAGGCCAAGCATAGTAAAATTGTTCTCTCCCGTCCCGATCTCTCTCTCGAGCAAATCTCGTGCAGCCCAATCGTGTGATCCCCTATGTGATCCCTGCCGATCTCTCTCCCAAACAAATTGTGCATCCCCTGTTCGATTGCTTCCGCCGCCTTGCATGCGCCCCGACGATCTCGTCGTCCTGCGCCCCTTCCGCCGGCCTCCATTATCTCGTCCGCGCCTCGTCTGCACCCATGCCAAACCCGCCGACTCTCTGTCTGCGCTGCCTGCACCCGCAACGAGCCCGTCGCCTTGCGTCCGATCCCGCCTTCGGCCCTCCTGCAGTCTGTCGATCTTTCGCCGGCCCATCCTGCAGCCCGACGACTATCCGTCGGCTCTCCTACAGTCTGCCGGTCTTCCGCCGGCCCTTCCTGCAGCTCGCCGATTATCCGTTAGTCCTCCTGCAGCCTAACGGTCTCCCGTCAGCCCTTCTTGCAGCCCACCGCCGGCCCTTTGCCTGCCCTTCTGCAACCCGCCGATCTTCCGCCGGCCCCTCCTGCAGCCCGCCAGCCCTCCGACGGACCTCTCCTGTAGCCCACCGGACCTCCTGCATGCTGCATCCCTCGCTCCCCGATCCGACGACCGTGCTCTGCATCGCCTACGCCCTGCCACTCCTGCAGCTCGCCGCCGGCCTTCCTGCAGCCCACCGACTATCCTCCGGTCCTCCTGCAGCCCGCCAACCCTCCGTCGGCCCTCCTGCAGCCCGCTGCCGGCCCTCCTGCTACCCGCCGACTATCCTCC
This sequence comes from Chamaelirium japonicum, assembly GCA_947650365.1. NCBI lineage: Eukaryota > Viridiplantae > Streptophyta > Magnoliopsida > Liliales > Melanthiaceae > Chamaelirium > Chamaelirium japonicum. The sequence continues at coordinate 50,206,598 of OX393555.1, forward strand.
GTCCCTCCTGCAACCTGCCGGTTTTTCACTGGCCCTTCCTGCAGTACACCAGCTATCCGCCGGCCCTCCTGCAGCCCACCGGTCTTCCGCCATCCCCTCATGCAACCCGCCAGTCCTCCGCTGGCCTTCCTGCAGCCCGCTGACTATCCTCCGGCCCTCCTGCAGCCTGCCGGTCTTCCGTCGGTCCCTCCTGTAGCCCGCTGCTTTTTCGCTGGCCCCTCCTGCAACCCGTCAGCCCGCCACCGGCCCTCTTGCAGCCCGCCGACTATCCTCCGGCCCTCTTGCAACCTGTCGGTCTTCCGCCGGCCCCTCCTACAACCCGCTGATTTTTCGCTGGCCCCTACTGCAGCCCGCCAGCCCTCTGTCGGAGCTCTTGCAGCCCGTCACTCTTTTCTACAGCCCTGCTGGTCTTTCCCTCCTGCAGCCCTGTCGCCTTTTCGCTGGCCTCCTTTGCCTGCCGGCCAGCAAATCTGCGGCTTACTTGCATTCCTGCACTCTGTCAACCCGCCTACGCTTTGTCGTCTTGTCGGTCTGCATGTGCCTTGCTCTCTGCCAACCTGAATGCGCCTTGTGCTCTATTGGCCTGCCTGCACTCGTGCCCTACGCCCTTGTACTCTGTCGGCCTACCTGCGTTTTGCCTGCCGACCTACGCCCTTGCGCTCTACCGACGCTGCTCTGGGTCCGCTTGTGCCCTGCTAGTCTGCCTTGCACTCTACCAGTTCGGCCGGCTCACCTGCACTTTCGTCCTGTGCCCGGTCCGACTGCCTGCGCCCTGCACTTGCGCCTTACGCCCTTGCGCTCTCTTGGTTCGACTGCACCTTACACTCGTGCCTTGCGCTCTGTTGGTGTTCTTCCGGTTTGGCCGCCCGTGCCCTGCACCCTGTCGGCGCCTGCGACCTACGCCCTTGCGCTCTACGGGACCACTTGCGCTTGCACTCGTGCCCTACGCCCTGTGCCTTGTGCTCTACTGGTCCACCTGCGCCCTATGCCTTGCGCTTTACTGGTCCGCCTGCGCCCTATGCCGTGCTCTCTATTGGTCCTCCAGCTCTTTATGCCTTGCACTCTATCTAGTCCCTGCTCTATGTCGGTGCTTTACCGGTTCGCCCACCTGCACTCTACCGGTCCGCCAGTGCCTGCACTCGTGTCCTACGCCCTGCACTTTATCGGTCTGCCTGCGCCTTGCGCTCTATCGGCTTGCCTGCTCCCTGCACTCTGTCGGCTCACCTGCGCTTTGCGCTTTGCCGGCCAACATATGCCCTTGCGCTCTGCTAGTCTACCTATGCCCTGCGTTCTACCGGTCCGCTTGTGCCTGCACTAGGCCTGCACTTGTGCCTCTTGCATTCTACCGATCCGCCTGTGCCTGCACTAGTGCCCTCTGCTCTACCGGTCTATCAACTCCCTGCTCTGTGTCGATCGAGATCTTCTTTCTCCTTCCAATCGAGCTTCTCTCCCTCTGGAGTCTCTTTTCTTGGCCGTTGTCTTATTCGGCATGCTTTTATCCTCTCTCTCTCCGGTCACACTTATGCCGGCCTTCGGATCCTCTCTCTTACCGGTCACACTTGTGCCGGCTTTCGGATCCTCTCTCTTTCCTTGATCAAGTGATCCTATTAGAGCTACGACTCTACTTTCTCTCCTTCCTCTATTTTTTCTTCTTTGTCTGTGATAATTGAGATTTTCTAGGTAGTGTCAAGTGCTTGCTTCGGCCGGGTGCTTGCCTCCTATGAGGTCTCACGCATCCACACCTTTTTTCTTAACCGAACTCTCCCCTTTCAGCCTTCTTTATTGCCGGCTTCCATCACCGTCGGCTTCCTCTGCTCCGAAGTGATCATTGTCAATTCCCCTGTTGACCTGCTTACATGTTGACCGCGTGCCCCCGGTTGTCCTGCTTGCAGGTCAATCGGGTTTCCAGGACGACTTGCTTGCAGGTCGCCCTGGTACTATCTTTACTTTACAGCATATTTGTTATATTTTTTTTTCTCCTTTCTTTTATTAAGCAAACTGATGTCGGTTTATACCTTACATCAGTTTGACAAGGGGTATTAGATGTAGAGTTACTATTAGTCCCACCTCGGTTATGGTATTGTAATGGTATCTGTTCTCTCTCTATATAAGGAGAGGTAGTCTTATGTAATGAGACACACAATACAAAGAGATATACAAGGGGTTTTCTCCCCAAACCCTTGTCTCTCTCTCCCTCTCTCTTCGTAACAGTATCATAAAATTCCATTGCTTTTCAGGAGGTAGGAATTATTTTGCATCCATATATTTCGAAGTGGTATTCATTTATTTATGCACATGCAAATGCATATGTTTTTTTTTTTCCAGGGGAGGGGGTTATTTAAATGCATATATTTATGAATCTAATGGGTGTAGTTCCATTGTCATGGATGCTTTGAAGGTAGATATCCAAGAGGAAACTATGTGGTGCGAATTTGTAGGTGATATAAAATAGACTATAGTAGGGAAACAGTAAGCTGCAAAATAAGTATGGTGGGTATTGATTTAAAGATTGATCAAAGTAAATGGAATATAGGAGTCCAACTTTGATTGTGGTTCAATTGAAAATGAAATGCTTGGTATGAATGATTAATCAGTCCTCCCATTACCTTCAATCTGTCATCGAGTTTTGGCAGTATAGAATTAGATATTTCCAACAGTATTAAAGCAGGTAAGTTGAAATGGAAGGGAACTATTTGCATGTTACTCATAAGAAAGAGATAAAAACTAAAAATATGTATTATGAAATACTCAAATCTCACTAGCTAGTTCTATTGCTTGCAATATTTTGCGTTACTGGAAGTACATACTTGATTGTTAAATGTCGATGGTTGAACCTTTAAAAAAAAAATGTCAAAAGTTGAATGTAGTAAAAAAGAGAGATATCAAGTGGCAAGACTAGGAAAGATAAGCAGAATCAATGATACTATGGGAGCCTCAAGGCCACACTCTCTAGACGGTATGGTTTTGGAACACAGGTTGTTGGTTTGGATTTAGGGTATTCTGTAAAGAAAGGGACTTGGGGAAGAAGGGGGAGGAGAAAGGATTAGTCAGTTAGTCTAAATTTTTTTTGGTAGGAGGTAATGAGAATGTAGGTAGAGGCTTGAATTAACATTAGACTGCATCTGAAATAAAGATGAATGACAGAGAACAATCCTTAGACTTAATCCTAAGTCGGTTTCCTAGTAAAATATTTTTTAGGGTAAGCAAGGCATGATAGTATTACTATTATGGGTAATGTAGTTTTTAAATTTCTTGTATGATATTGAGGTTTTGTGCAGATCACCACCTATATGTCTCGCAATTACAGAGAATCACCTTCATTATCACTATTTGCATTTTCATCCCTATAGTATTTCGTAAAAAGTCACTCGATTTCTTAAAATAACGAAAATACCTTCTCATGTGACCGGTCGCCTAGAACTCTTAACTGATTGTTGATTGACGGCTTATAGCCCTCCAACCTTTTATTTGGTACGCCTTTCCCAACCTCCTACATCACATTGTTTGCTCAAGTAGGGAAGGGTGCAAGTGGTGGTTGGCGAGGACATTTTTGTCATTTTAAACAATCAAGTGGTATTTTATTAGTTCGGGAATTAATTCATGATCGGTTTTGAAACTTGTTATCTAGGAAAATTCCCTCGTCTGAGTGATTGGGTTTGCCGGAACCCAACCTATTTATTATTATAAGAAGTAAAAAAGATTGAAAAATGTCTTGAAGGATAAAAGGAAGATTAAAATAGGTCTTTGGTAGCCTGTTGGAGGGACCCTGAGATGGAGGAAGACCAAGGAGATAAAAGAACAATCATCCTTTGAATTAGATCGGAACTGTGAATGTACTTCTAGTGGAAAATCCTTATATTTCTTTCCATCGAAATGCTCAAGAATATTGCTATTGCAGTAATGTCCCAAACTTTTCTCTTATCAAGTGGAACCGTCTGTTTCCTCCATGTAGATTGTAGACCTCAAATAAACCAGATTTACTAGAGAATTGGAGGTGTTGAGAATAGTCCCACATCGGTAAAGGGGTGGGAGTTCCACATCTTTATATATTGTTGCCCCCTCCCTCTCATCACCGGTTTTGAGGGGGCACGGGAATTGTAACATGGAAATTTTGAGGGGACACGGGAATGTGCCCCTCAAAACCGGTGATGAGAGGGAGGGGGCCACATTTGATAAAGATGTGGAATTCCCACCCCTTTCCAATGTGGGACTATATTCTCAACACCTGCTCGCACGCAGAGCGTTTCTTGATCGGAGCAAGGGAGAAAGAGGGTGCGATGGGACCACATGGAGGAGAGACAGGGTGGGTCCAAGTTCTGATACCATGTTACAATTCCCATGCTCCCTCAAAACTGGTGATGAGAGGGAGGGGGCAACAATATATAAAGATGTGGAACTCCCACCCCTTATCAATGTGGGACTATATTCTCAACACCCACTCACACGCAGAGCGCCTCTTGATCGGAGGGAGGGAGAAAATCTCGATCAAAGGGAGAAAGAGTGTGCGACGGGACCACATGGAGGGGAGACGGGGACCACGGGGTGAGGTCTAGCTCTGATACCATGTTACAATTCCCGTGCCCCCTCAAAACCGATGATGAGAGGGAGGGGGCAACAATATATATTGTATATAACAATGTGGAACTCCCACCCATTTATCGATGTGGGACTATTCTCAACACCCGCCCGCACGCAGAGCGCCTCTCGATCGGAGGGAGGGAGAAGATCTCGATCGAAGGGAGAACGAGGGTGCAACGGGACCACATAGAGGCGAGATGAGGTGGGACCTAGATATAATACCATGTTACAATTCTCGTGCTCCCTCAAAACCGGTTATGAGAGGGAGGGGGCAACATTATATAAAGATGTGGAACTCCCACTCCTTTACCAATGTGGGACTATATTCTCAATTGGAGGCATGAATCTTCCACCAAAAAATCGTCCAAATCTGCTGAGAGGATTTACTAAGAATTGGCTGTTGATCTCAAGATTGTTTACTTCCACTTTAAAGAGAAATATATGCATACCTTATTATCTCGTGCACTATACAAGTTTCATGTTTTCAATAGTTCAGAAATTGTAATCATTCCATAATTAAATGACCACCTTATTATCTCAAACTGAAGTTTGTTTTTGTCTAGATCGTGAAAATATGAGGTTGATACATGTAAATATGTAAACAAGCCCCAAATACTTTATGTTGTGAATCACCTATATTTGTCTCTGTTTTATCTTGAGGTGATTATCATATGTTGAACGGATGTAACCTTAGATAATGCTTTTCATTGAACATCAAAATACTTTGAGCCTTACTCGAAGTTCCATACTTTCTGCGAAGATTTAAATCTCTTAAGTGATCATTCGCATTCTAGGTTGAGACACACCATCATCAATCATTCATGTCTTGTCCCATCAAGATGCGGTCAACTATAAGGATGATTTACAAGAAATTTCGGACTGGCTGTCAAAATGACATCAACACTCTAGAGTTGGTGCCAACTTGTTGGTTACGAAGTTATGTTCATGACTAGCCCTCCCATGTTGCCCTCGGCTAGGAAACGGACTAGGCGAAGAGGGTAGAAAGGCAATGATTTGATATATGGGCTTGTATTCCTCTCTATGGCACAAATTATAAGCCAAAGATTATGAGCATTGAATGATTTCGTACTCCCAACGGATCCAAGATAATTGTTTTTCAACATGCAGGTATCATGCCGTAGAAGCATAAGTGATGCATGTGAGAGGTTCGTGTACGATAAGTTCAAGGAAAGGGTATGGAAGAATACTCTGCTTTACTTCATATGAGTCGTCGATTGAGTAGGTACTGAACTCTACATTCCGCAGATTGAAATGCCTATAGACAAGGCTATGAACACCCTGCTGAGGTTGAACCTCGTGAGAGAATTTCCTGCAGAAGGGAACGCTAGCCTCGAAGCTCTCCCATGTTCCAAGGCATGTGAGACCCTCAAAAAACATTGGGATGGCTTGCTAGGGCAGAAGACATGACATGTGCTTCCCAATCTTAGCTACAGTAAGTTCCAGCCATCATTTTTTTTATTTTATATATTTATGTACATCAAAATTAAATAATATTAATATTTAAGCTTTCCAAAAATGGTTTAAGGTCATGAAGAGGATAATAAACACAAGGAATAGAAAAATTAGTTATGCTTTTATCCACCTCTTCATTTAAATTCTTTTCTTCCCTCTCTTATATGATGAGCACTAGGGTTTTTTTTTTGTTGAATGTAAGACAATAACCTCTGTAATGTACTCCGGTGCAGACCAACGGGAATTCCTACTCATGGCAACCGATCGCTATTCACTTCAGCTAGCTATCGGGGCATCGAGTTATATAACGATCATCGAGGCCCTAAGTTTTACAAGAAATCTTATGGAAATGAATCATCAATCACATTGTTCTTGGAGGCTCGAAGAAAAGGAAATCTCTTCGGTATACATACGGTACCAGTCTTCCAATCAGCTGGAAGATAGTTTCCGCAAAGGCCTTTCAGATCACTCTCTTTCTTCTAAGCTGTCATCGCGTCAAGAGATTGTATGAATTTTATTTCCCACTCTTGTATGGTTGTACAGCTTCTCATATGCCAACACTACATGTGAAGGACTCGAGAGTTGCGGTAACATGAACAGATTAAAGTTTCCAGCTTGCTTCTCATTGTTCTTTGGATTCTATTTCCTCTACAAATAGGACTCTAACCAGGTTGAGTCTAGCAAGACTAATACAAATATCTGGTCAAAATCTGGTTGTCTAAATACCTTGTCGATACATCAAGGAGCTTTGGGCATGTCTTACAAGAAACTCACTGTAGGCATGATAATAATTGTAGATATGTATCCAAAATTGGACTCGTGGTTGATCATTACCTTGGACGGGTCGATGCATATGTTGAGGCAAACGGACACCAATAGCTTGTCCTCGGGAGCCGTCAAGTTGGTCTCACGCTTATTATTCTTTGTTTGTGCCGTCGCCATCGGTTGTTCGGAGATCGGCGTGCCTTGAGCCGTCGTTGTCGTCACCAGAATCGAGAACATATTGTTGTCCTCTTCGTCGCCTCTCGAGGAAGGGATGCAGGTCGATGACCCGCCAGAGAGACATTGCATATTTTGGTGGTAGGGATCCAAGTGTGGTGGAAGAAGGGTGGAAGGATGGTGGATTTATAGGCTATATTTTTACCATTTTTTGGGATTTTTTGGTATTTTATAATAGATTTTAAAAATACTAAGATATGTTTGGGTTGTAAGTGGGCAGTCTGAACCGTAAAAAGAACATGTGGGGAACACGCACCGGGAGCTCCTAGCCCGCTCTGAATTGTGGTGAAGCACTGAGAGATCCCATCGCCACATCCGACCAACATGGGAGCAAGTTGGAGCAGAGGTTTTCGCTAGTTGCGAGCTTTCATACCTATGTTGGTTATTAAAGATCAAGTATTCTCTCCTATGATGTGTTTCGATCATCGATTTATTTTGTATCGGCACACTAAGAGGTGATGCACTACCACTATGGTGGTCTCTTCAATTTTTTCCAACTTTTTTTACTGTCGAGGACAACGATAGTTTGTTCCACTTGCAGTCCCTCCGCAAAAAACAAAATTACTGCCAACATCATTTAACCGCCTTATTTTTTAATAAATCTATCGATGCCCATCATATTTATTTCAAATTACAAAGGCTGCCATCAACTAAATTTGAACAAATATAACATTATACATAGTTGCAAACGTTACTATTTATTAACGAAAATATTTTATTTTCTAAAGTAAAATCACTATATCAATTTTTTTTTTAAAAAAAATTATTTTAAAATTTTCATATTTTTGCTACAATGAAACCATTGTAGCAAATGTTACTTTTTAATAACAAAATGTTACTCTTTATAAAGAGTAACATTTGCTATAGTGTAATCACTGTAGCACTTTTTTTTGATGAAAATCTTATTTTTTTTAAAATAGCTTCAATGAAATCACTATAGCAAATGTTACTCTTTAATAACGAAATGTTACTCTTTATAATGAGTAACATTTCAAGTAATAAATAGTAGCATATGCTACAATGTAATCACTGTTGCATTATATTTGGGAAATTTTGTTTTTAAAAAAAATAAAGCTACAACGAAATCATTGTATCAAATGTTACTCTTTAATAACGAAATGTTACTCTTTATAAAGAGTAACATTTGATACAGTAACGCAATATTATTTGACAATATTCTGCATATGAAGAAGGATATAGAAGGAAGGGTTAATTTGGTTTTTTTTTTTTTCCAGAAGTTTGATAGACGCAACAAACTTTGATCACTATGCATATTCTTTATGTGCCTTTATAAGTGACTATAATTAAATAAAACTTAGGTCGCATGGACCACAGTTACAAGTAATTCTTTCGATGTCCATACACTAAATCGATCTGTTTAACAAGGACCTAAGACACATTAGCCCACTTTTTTTAGGATATTTTTTTAAAGTAGCATTTAAAAATAAAATATTATTTTAATAGCTATGTTTCAAAAATAATTTTAAAAGTAGTCAACTAACAGCCACGTGGCGTGAGCGTGCCGCAAAGCACCAGCCACGTTGGCAGCCATTTTTTTTTTCCCTAGCCTTTAAAATCGGTATTTGGAATATGTTCTTCATTATACCTTAATCCTTCCCTACCATTGAGATTAACTATGTGTATGAAAACCTTATTTGAAATCAGGTTTCTAAAACACATATTCGGAATACCGACTTATGTTCATTTGTGCTCAGTTGTGTTTTAAACATTCAAAAATATAGGTGAAACTGAGCTAAATGAATACTGAAAGCCATATTTGAAATAAGGTTTTTAAAACCCATATTCTACTTACCGGTTTCAATTGAAAATCATACTCGTCCCCCTCCCCATAGGCCCCCAATGCAAAATCATACTACGTCTCGACTGCTTTAATGGAACTGCAATGGAAAATCATATTTGAAATATGATTTTTAAAACCCATATTCGAAATGCCGACTTTAATGTAAAATTTGAAGAAAAAAAAATTAAGTGAAATCAAAATATACACAAGTTTTCAATGGTAGAAAAAGATTAAGATCTAATGAAGAACATATTACAAATACTGATTTTAAAAACCAGGGGAAAAAAAAAACTGACAGCAGCGTGGCGGGTGCTTTGCGGCATAGTCACGCCACATGATTGTCAGTTGAGTATTTTTAAAATTATTTTTGAGACATAATTATTAAAATAATATTTTATTTTCTAAGTGCTATTTTGAAAAATAAAATCTTTTTTTTATTTGTCTAAAATTCTAAATAAACGTAAAACTGTAAGGGCACTTTTGTCATTTCATTTGACAAAATAAGTGCTAGGGCTAGCTATCTTTAACTATATATAGTTGGGCTCCATTGATTTTGCTGCCAGTAACCTAAAGCAGCCGCCTCTGTCTCTCTCTCTCTCTCTCTCTCTAATAACCAGAGGTAGAGCATGTCTTCGGAGGTCTTGTTTTGATCGGAAAGTGGTTTTTTACCTTTCGCTATGCAGGGTGGCTGAGAGAATTAAGGTTCTCCCTGATGCTGCTCTAGTAGTTCTAAGCACATCTCTCTCTCTCTCTCTCTCTCTCTCTCTCTCTCTCTCTCTAGAATTCACTAATATTTTCTATATGCCTTCTCCCTTTTTTCCCCTCCTTTTTCTGGATCTAGTGTTGGATTTGTTCTTAGGGTAGTAATTTATCGCTTCAGCCGTTGACAATTTTGGTGCCGGTTTCCTGTTTGATGAAATGCTTCAGAGAGGATTGAAGTTGATACCATTTCGAATTTGTTTTTGTGGTGGCATTGATCGAGCAAATAGGCAGGTAGCCCCTTTGACCAGTTATTGATGTTGTCATCGGAGGTGTTGTTTTGCTCGGAAAGTGAATTCTATGCTTCTGCTCTTCAGACTGGCTGAGAGAATCATGGTTCTCCTTGATGCTGGTCTAGTAGTTCTAAGCAACATCTCTCTCTCTCTCTCTCTCTCTCTCTCTCTCATCTCTCTCTCTCTCTCTCTCTCTCTCTAGCAGTCTCTTTGAGTTATGAGGTACCAGAGATACTTGAGATACTTTGAAGTGATTTTAAATCATACAGAGTAAGTCGTGTGAGGAATCCTGAACACTTACCTCAAAGCAACCTAACACACAAAATGCTTTAATCCAAACGAAGCTATTAAAACCTTTTTTTTTGTCATTTAAATTTTGGCTAATTAGGTATAGATCCATTAACTATTTTTCAATATTAGCTGCAGGACATCATAATTTGCCATGTTAGCTAAGGTCCCTACAAATATACATTCGGGTTCAGAAAGAGGATGCATTCGTGTTCAAAAAGAATATATATTTATCGAGAGAGACTTGAGCTATATTTTGAAATTAACATGTCCTGCAACTAAAATTTATTTCTCAAAACGGACTTATGTCAAACTTTGCCTTTAAAATTTTATTCTTAAATGTTTTTCTTGAATAGCCAGATGCTAGGATTAAGAAAAGGTATGATGGAGGCACATATCAAGATGTTGGGCGTGTTTTTTTTTTTTTTTGGTAATGGACATACATACCATTGAAAAAGAGGACTACAACAAAATGGCTCCAAAAAAAATCATCAAACAAATAAATCAACCGGATCAAAGACAGTCTGTCGGTAATATACCAACATAGCATCATGAATGGTGATTGTCTTGAGCAATGAGGAAGTTCATACTGGAAAACCCGAACCCTAGCTTGCTGATGACTTTGTATCGCCAACCAATCAGCTGCCCCATTAACTTTTCTGAATATATGTGACCACCGAATACTCGGGAGACGTCGCAAATGTGCATGGTATTCTTGGATAATCGCATCGGATGGAGAGCGGCATGGATGGAGAGCCGCGATGAATAATGAATAATCTTCAATCACGTCAGGGTGGTGAGGATAATGATTATTAAATGTATGCTGTTCACGAAGTAGAGCGAACTCTTTTTTGCTAGTGGGACTGAGAAAGAGTAAGAAGAGAAACACCTTGCCAGAAGAATTTGACCAAGATGGTCCTGATTAATAAAACCCCCACCAGTCAGTACTTTGACTCCTTGGGTAATAGAGCTATCAAAATTTAATTTATATTCACCTGAGTTAGGTGAACACCAACGTACCCCGACCACTGTCTCACTTGCCATGGCATAAGCACAAAAGAGAAGGTGAATTGATGAAGCTCCTGAAGCAAAACCCAAAGCCAACGGGCAATAGTTGTCTCAACCACCCCATCAAAACAAGTCCAAATACTAGTCATCCACACTTTCCAAACAGAAGTTAAAATTGATTTATCAATACGCCTACCACACATGCCAAGAGAGACAAAATAGAAATGTTTGTCAACTGGCCCAATCAATCCACACGGTTTTAGAGTGTGGGCAATACAGCAAGGCATGTTTGATATTTTCTATAACCAAGTGGTATCAGGAGGGGCACACAATAGCCAAATACATCCCAATGTGTGAATGATAAACTCGAGCAGGGATATGCCTGTGAATTAATTTCCAACCAAAGATCTGAGCTCGATGTGAAGCTTTCGACTGCCACATAGCCTTCCAAGGCAGGTGTGGACGCGGAAAAAAGCGCGGGTCGTCTTTATTGCGAATCACACGAGATTACAAATGTGGCCGGGACCCGGGTTGCTCGGGTGTAGCGAGTCCGGGTTGCGGCGAGTTTTGATCAGGGGATTGTGGGAAAGATCTTCTGGGGGATCCCTTTGATCCGCGTCTCCACGTGGTGTTCGTGCGAGAGCTCTGAAGGGGCTGCCCAGGACAGGGGTTTTACAGGGAGAGGGTTTTGGAGAGGCTAAGGAATGTCCACCGTTGCTTTGTCCCTTCCGTGCTTCGCGCTTTCTCGGCTAGGGGGTTTGCGGCTTCGTTCCTCGGTCTTCGCGTCTTCCTCGTTCCTTGCTTGACCTCGGTGTCCTTGATCGTCGGTTCGCGGCGTCGATCTAGCTTTTGGCGTTGGCTTTGGCTTTGGCTTTTGGGCTTTGGCTTGACTCCGGCGTGGCTCTGGCTTTTGCTTTGCTTCGGCGCTTGCACTTGGACGTAGCTGGGAGAGACTTGCGATGCTTTCGTTCTTCCGGACTTCGCGTCGTATCGGCTAGAACGTGCGGTGCTTTTGCTCGTGGCCGGCGTAGTCGCTTGGCTTTGGCACTTGCGTTGCTTTGGCGCGGGCTTTACTGGGGCTTTGCTTTGGCTTCTTGCGTTGGCTTTAGCTTTGGCGTCAACTCGATCTTCTTCTTCGAACGACGTGGGCTACTTCTCCGGTGCTTCGACGGTTTACGTATCGACTGGACTTCTCTTCTTCTCCGGGCTTCTTTGGCGTGATCGGAGTCGAAGAATGCTTTCGAAGATGGCGGGGGTAGCACCGATCTCCGTGCGACGGTTGTGGCGTCGGCTTTTATTGATGAAGACGACGAGGGTAGCGACGGTCTTCGTGCGACGGTTGTAGCGTCGGCTTTTGTTGATGAAGACGACGGGGTAGCGACGCTTCAGGCGATCTGCTCCAGGCTTTCTTCTTCGTGGATGGCGCAGGTGTTAGTCGAAGACGACGGGGTGATGACGCTTCGCTTCTCTCCTCCGGGCTTTGGGGCTTGATCGGGATCGAGGATTTGTTGGAGACGACGGGGTAGTGCCGCTCCTCTTCTTCTCCGGGCTTTTGGGCTTGATCGGAGTCGAAGCCTTGTTGGAGACGACGGGGTAGTACCGCTCCTCTTCTTCTCCGGGCTTTTGGGCTTGATCGGAGTCGAAGCTTGTTGGAGACGACGGGGTAGTGCCGCTCTCCGGGCTTCGACGGTTTACGTGTCGACTGGACTTCTCTTCTTCTCCGGGCTTCTTTGGCGTGATCGGGGTCGAAGAATGCTTTCGAAGATGGTGGGGGTAGCACCGATCTCCGTGCGACGGTTGTAGCGTCGGCTTTTGTTGATGAAGACGACGGGGGTGGCGACGCTTCAGACGATCTGCTCCAGGCTTTCTTCTTCGTGGATGGCGCAGGCGTTAGTCGAAGACGACGGGGTGATGACGCTTCGCTTCTCTCCTCCGGGCTTTGGGGCTTGATCGGGATCGAGGATTTGTTGGAGCCGACGGGGTGGTGCCGCTCCTCTTCTTCTCCGGGCTTTTGGGCTTGATCGGAGTCGAAGGCTTGTTGGAGACGACGGGGTAGTGCCGCTCCTCTTCTTCTCCGGGCTTTTGGGCTTGATCGGAGTCGAAGCTTGTTGGAGCCGACGGGGTAGTGCCGCTCCTCTTCTTCTCCGGGCTTTTGGGCTTGATCGGAGTCGAAGCTTGTTGGAGACGACGGGGTAGTGCCGCTCCTCTTCTTCTCCGGGCTTTTGGGCTTGATCGGAGTCGAAGCTTGTTGGAGACGACGGGGTAGTGCCGCTCCTCTTCTTCTCCGGGCTTTTGGGCTTGATCGGAGTCGAAGCTTGTTGGAGACGACGGGGTAGTGCCGCTCCTCTTCTTCTCCGGCCTTTGCTTCTGGCGTCTTCGGAGTCGAAGTTTTCTTCTTCTCCGAGCTTTCTTCTTCGTGCACGGAGTCGAAGGGATGATCTTCGTGTGCAAGGGCCTTCACATTGATGAGGACTTTCAGTAAGCCGATCCCTCGGGACAGGCTTGACTGTGCCTCGTGAAGCCTTGGGTCGATGAAGAAGCGTCTCCTCTTCTGCAGAGCTCTGGCGTTTCGTCTTCAATTTCCCGACCATTTTTTCATTCCCCCACCCCCTCTATTTATAGGCAAAGAGGTGGGGAGAGAGATATGGGAACTTTTTAATTTTAAATCCCTTTTGTATCTCTCTCATAATTACCCGGATTTTATTCATCCATTGATGAGGGAAATAACATTTAGTTGTTTTCCTTTTCTGGCGGGTGCAATTATGGCTGGATTTTGCGCACGAAATCGATGGCGATCGGGCGCTTCGTCTTGTGCGTCGGATCGAGGGATCGGCGCAGATCCGCGTGTGTGCAGACGTCATACGCTACCTCCCCCCGCGCATGGCGGTATTTTTTCCTTTTCTTTCTTTTCTTTCCTTTTCTTTTCTTTCCTTTTCTTTTCTTTCCTTTCTTTTCTTTCCTTTTTCTTTTCTTTCTTTTTCTTCCCTTTCCTTGCAGGGCCGGCCGGCCCCCCATGGGGTTCGGGTCCTACTAGGGCCGGCCCCATGTGGCTCGGGTCCTAGTAGGGGCCGGCCCCATGGGGTTCGGACCCTAGTAGGGGCCGGCCCCCCTTGACGCATGGGGTCCGCTCCTCTTTGCTAGGTGCGAGTCGGGTCCGGGTCCGCATCGGTGCGCGCGAGTCGGGTCCGCGTGTCGGGTTTGCATCCACGTAGGGGCCGTTGAGTCGGGTCCGCGTGTCGGGTTTGCATCCGCGTCGACACACGTAAGTCGGGTTCGGGTCCGACGAAATTCGTGTGTCTACAAATGCCCCCTCAAGGACGAGTGCGTCGGTGAGAGCGTGTAGGGTCTGGACGCGTAAGAATCGTAGAGCGCTTGTCCTTGATTCCTTTTGTGGGCAGGCTTGGGGGAGCGCGGCTGAGGTGCGAGTTGCCTTTGCCGCCTCTCTCTTCCTCTTTCTTCTTCTTCCCTTTTTTTTTTTTTGGACCACGGGAGCTGCAGCGGCAGTGGCAGGGTCCGCCAGGGCTGCGGCGGTTGGGCACGAGGCCAGCGGCGTGCGGCGCACAGAGCTGAGTGCCGATGCGAGCAGTTGGCTGTGGCTCTTGCTTGTAGAGAAGACCTTCGCTATGGTTTCGATCATCTTCTTCGTTGCGGACCTCTTTTGCTCCAAAGTTTGCACGGACGTCAAAGGTGGCCGTTGCACGGAGTTCGAGACTGGTGCGAGGGCGACTGGAGTGCGATGACGGCGACGGTGCATCTCGGCGGAGGACTGTCGCCCCTCCCTCGGTGTGGGAGCGCAATGACGAGGCCGATTGTCGACGGCGATCGTTGCACGATGTCCGAAGGCGACTTAGGAGAGACGGGAGCGTGAAGACGAAAGCAACATGTCTCGACGTAGTCCCATGGCGGCGCGCGGGTGACGAAGGCGCGAAGATGAAGGCGATGCACCCGGGCGGAGTGTTGGCGATAGTGACGCACCTCGGCGCGATGAGGAGGAGGTGGAGCCATTGCAAGCGAGGCGAGGCTCCCCTTTTCTTTCCCTTTTTTTTTTTTTTGTGCGCGGAGTACAGCAGTAGCGACGGTGGCTGGCTACGGCGCGCGCGAAGGCCGGGGTGCCGCGGAGGCGGTGGCTCGCGGAGGCAGCAGCAGCAGCAGCGGTAGGCGATGGCCAAGCGGCGCGCGGGCTGCGGTGCGGGTGCCAGTGGCTCGCGGGCCCTTCTTTTTCTTTCTTTTTTCTTTCCTTTTCTTTTTTTTTTTTTTTCTTTCTTTCTTTCCTTTTCTTTTCTTTCTTTCCTTTTTCTCTTCCTTCCTTTTCTTTTTCTTTTCTTTCTTTCTTCTCCTTCTTCTGGTTCGCGGTGCTGGGTCGTGTCAGCGGGGCGCGGGCTGCGGCTGGGCGACGCGAGGCAGCGGCGAGCGGTCGGCGGCCGGGGCTGGGTGGCCAGGCGCGGGGGCGGCGCACGGGCCCAGGTGGCAGGCGGGCGCAATGGTGGCCGGGGCTGGGTGGCCAGGCGCGCGGGGGAGCGGGGCCGGCGGCACACGGCGAGGTCGGGCGGGCTGCGCGCGGTCGTCGGCGTGCTGCGCGGAGCTCGGCGGGCCGGCTGTCGGGCGCGGAGACCGGGGCGCATGCGAGGCTGGGGCGCGGGAGCGGGTGGCGGCGGTGGCCCCGAGCAGGTCGGCTGCGGCGACGGTGGCGTCGCCGCCTCGCCGGTTCGGTCGGGCTCGAGTCGGACGGTCTCCCCCCCCCCCCCCCCCCCGACTGGATCGGAGGAGAAGAAGGAGGGGAGGGCTATGGGCCCTGCTGCTGCTGCTGTGTCATCATTTTTTTTTTTTTTTTTTTCTTTCTTTTTTTTTTTTTCTTTCCTTCTTCTTCTGGTCCGCGAAGGCTGCAGCGCGGTGGTCCGGGCGGGCGCGGGCCGTGTTGCGAGCGGCGCGGTGGCCGGGGCGCGGGCAGGCGGCGTACGGCGCGGGAGCGGGGGCTGCAGGCGATGGTGGCGCGCGAGGAGTGCAGGCCGACGGGGCGATGGCCGGGCGCGGGCGCGGACGCAGCGGTGGCCGGGGCTGGGCGGCCAGGTGCGGTAGTCGGGGCCGGCGGCGGTGGCCGGGGCGCAGGCCGGGGCGCGGGCGGCGCTTGCGGGGACGCGCGCAGGTGGCACGCGACGCGGGCGGAGGCCGTCGCCGGGGCGCGGAGCCGGAGGTCGGGCAGGGCGGCGGCGTGCGCGAGTCGGGCGCGGGGGCCGGCCACGTCAGTCGGGCGCGGGCTCCCTCCCCCCCCCCTTGACTGGATCGGAGGAGAAGGAGGAGGCAGCGGGCCCCCCCCTCCTCTGCTGTCTGGTTCTCTTTGGGGAGAGGAGGCTGCGGGCCCCGCTTTCCCCCTTAGTTTTTTTTTTTTTTTTTTTTTTTTTTTTTTGGGCCAATGGGGAGGGGGCTGTGGTTTTCTCTCCTGACCGAACACAACCCCTCTTCTTTTTTTTTTTTTCTTTTTTTTTTTTTCTTTTTTTTTTTTTTTTTGTCTCTCCTCTTCTACCGGTCGGATGCGGAGAACAACAGCAGCAGTGGTGCATGGCGCAAGAGCTGCGACACGGCGGCATCCGGCATGGGCGCGGAGTGCGATGCAGACGCGGGCCGTGGCCGTAGCGCAATAGCGGTGTATGGTGCGGCACGAGGCGCGGTGGCCAGCTGGTGCGGCGTGGGGCCCGGAGGCCGGCTGGTGCGGCGTTTGAAGACGAAGGCTTCCGTCGGCTTGGAGACGAAGGCTTCTTCGATGCTTGGAGACCGTCGGCGGAAGAGTGCTGCCTGGGGTTGCACGAGACTTGCTCCGTCTTCTCGGTGTCGCCTCTTTCGTCGACGGCGGCGGCGATGGTGCGCGACGCTTGAAGACGAAGGCTTCCGTCGGCTTGGAGACGAAGGCTTCTTCGATGCTTGGAGACCGTCGGCGGAAGAGTGCTGCCTGGGGTTGTACGAGACTTGCTCCGTCTTCCCGGTGTCGCCTCTTTCATCGATGGTGGCGGCGATGGTGCGCGTCGCTTGAAGACGAAGGCTTCCGTCGGCTTGGAGACGAAGGCTTCTTTGACGCTTGGAGACCGTCGGCGGAAGAGTGCTGCCTGGGGTTGCACAAGACTTGCTCCGTCTTCCCGGTGTCGCCTCTTTCGTCGACGGTGGCGGCGATGGTGCGCGTTGCTTGACGACAACGGCACGGCAAAAAGACGAAGCCGAGTGTGGTGGCAATCGCCTGGCGCGAGGATGAGTCGGAGGCGTTGAAGGCCAGGGAAGGTGGCTCCCTCCTTTTTTTTTTTTTTTTTTTTTTTTTTTGGAATTGACTTTACCTCTCGATCAGTCTTGCACTTTTCATATCCTTGCAAGATTCGTCCCCCTGAGTACCTTCCGAAGGCTGGCTAGATTATTGATGAGGTCAACCGCGGGTTTAGAGTTACTAGCGAGGTTGCACCTTTCTGGTAGCAATGTCAGCTTGAAGGACACCGAGATGGGCGTTCTGAAGAGGATGTCGAGGCCACGAGCATCAATCAAGGAGTAGACTGCTTTGGTTGTCTTTTGCTTGTCGATCTTGACCTTGATGACAGCTCCAGTGGTTCTTTTGGCTTTGTGGAGGTCACGAAGGCTGCGGTTGTTGTTTATGCGTCCGCCATTCTTCGGGTTGCTGCTTTTGACTTCAGTGGCAATTTCCATCCTTCAGGTTGGCCTGAGTCTTTGCATGAGCCAGGTGGATTTCAAGGCAACGACTCTTTTTCTGCGGAGCAGATGCGCACCTTCTTTGGAGGGTGGCGAGCTTCATTGCTTACGACGGTCTTCGCTGGAGGACGCTTCCTTGGGCTTAGCTGCGACTGAGGGGGAGAGACGTCGAGCATCGCTTCAGAAGCTGGGGAATGCCCGAGCGACCAAGAAGACTTCTGGAGCAGAGTTTGTGAAGCAGCGGAAATCTGGCGACGCATCGAGAGTTGACTGCTTCCCTACCCCTGGAATTGCAGCGCGTGTAAGCTGTTGGGAACGAGCCACTTTGGCGCCTTAAGGACTTCGACTTGCCATACTCGTGCGTCGCTTTAGAAGCTGGAGTTCCTTTTGGGGAAAGCTCGAGCGACCGAAAAGACGTCTAGAGCAGAGCTTGCGAAGCGGCGTGAAGAGCTGATGAAGTGCCGAGAGCTGGTGGAGCAATCGAGAAGGCTTCCAAGGCGGACTATGCGAAGTGGTGTGCATAGCTGGCGATGCGTCAGAAGTTCACGACTTCTCTATCCTGGGAGTTGCAGCACGTGTAGGCCGCGGGAGGCGAGCTGCTTCAGCGCCTCCGAGACTTTGACTTTCTTATCATCTTTTGGTTTGCTGACTGGACTTGTGGATTATGCACTCACTTGCATCTGGACTGGCCTCCTGGGACGACGTTGGGATGTTTCCCTTTTTTTTTTTTTTTTTTTTTTTTTTTTTTTGGCTGGACTGAACCTTTGTAGGTTGCCTACGTACCCTACTGAGAGGGATCAAGTCGCACGTAGTTCGTTTTTTTTTTTTTTTTTTTTTTTTTTTTTTTTTTTTTTTTTTTTGGGCAAGGGGGGTAACCTTGCGCTAGGCAAAGTACCTTTTGAGGGACTTGCCACTGGTAGGCAAAGTCGCCACTGGTTCGCAGCTATCGCCCGCCTTCTTCGCTTCAATATAGTTGGAAGTGAAGATCTTCTTGACTGGAGTTTGACTGGCGTCGATGCCCCGGCAATTTGGAAGGATTTGTTCGCCGCTTTTGCAGAGAAGAGCTTGAGTCTTTGTCAGGCGATGTGGTATTGCAGCTGAGGGTAGTGAACCCATGTGCGCCATGCTTTCTTTGCTGCGGCTGGATTTGAACATCGACTCGGTGGAGTTTTGCCCCCGAGTGTTTTCTGACTTGATTGCGAGTTGCTCAGAGCTGGTGCACTCGGAAGACTCGGTTGAGCTCGAGACGTGCAACAGACCACGTAACGGTAGTGTCATCTCTTGCAAAGTGCTGAAGTTGGCCCCGAAGAATGATAACGCTGGTTCCTTTGCTGGAGGGGAAGGCGATCGTCCTGGTTTGCGAAGCCATTGAGGTACGAGCCGCAGGACTGAAGCAACTTGAGCAGGCAACGGAATGCATCGCATCGAGCTTGATTTGAAGTTGATGTGAATTTTCCGTCTTGATGCTGGCGCTTCTTTGTCTTTGTGCGCTGTCTGGATGGAGGATGTCACTAGTTTTGCAAGTGGAGAGCTTTTGTCCCTCGCAGCTGCTTTGACTCCCTGAGCTCGTAGAGGTTTTGCTGGATGAGCTTCTGCAACGGGATCTTTCACTTGGTAAAACTCGGCATCAGCAAGGTGTGCTTTAGCCTTGTTGAACAGCTTGCCGTTGGCAGTGATGCTTCTCCCCATGCCTTTTATGTTGGAGTCGCTTTCTTCATTGTATTTCCGGAGCACGCGGTGAACTTCCATCATGCAGCAGGAGACCTTGAAGTTTTGATCAGCTTCAAGGAAGCAATTGGGAAAGAACTCCTGGAGTGTCGCCGGCTTTAGAAAGCTTTGCTGGAGGAAATTTTTCAGATTTGCCGGTGGTACTTTGGACGTCTTTTTTCCTGGAGCTTCATTCTTTTCCTTGAAGGACTTTCTTCTGGGGAGTTTTCTTGTCGCCCGGTTTTTCTTATGGTTAGCCAGACGTGCTATCCTGTAGCTTGATCGTCGTGGCCTTCTCCCTCGAGGCGCCACAGCCCGCGTGTTTTCATCAGTAAGATCTTCCTCGCCAAGGTGAAGAACTGGTGCTGCAACTGAAGGCACTTCTTTGATCGGAAGGACTTGCACTTCTAGAGACTGTACTGATTCATCTTCTGATCCCCAGCTGGTTGGCTTGATTTCTTCATTTGGAATTGAAGGAGACCTGGAGTAGAGGACATAATAGTCAATTTTGCCCGATGGTTGGCCTAGCAGGTTGACTTCGGGGCTTCTTTGTTCGTCTCTAGCTTTGAGCAGGTGCCGGGACGTAGCTTCGTTTGGAAGAGGGAGTGCTTGCATGAGAGACGGTTGCCCCCAAGACAGTAAGGATTTGGCCCTAGGCACTGAAGAAGTATGTCGTCGTCGTCTTCTTGGACTGCCCCCTTTCTTTGAGTCATCAACGGTGGACTGCCCCCCTTCTGCGAGGACCGACGGGGCATCTTGCAATTCGTCGTCCGAAGTAGAAGTGTCACCGTTGTCGGGATCCGTAATGGAGATATGATTGACGGCCTCCATGGGTGGGTGGGTGGGTGTCGAAACGAAGTCCTCGACTGGCATCCCCAAACGATCGAATGCCAACTTCTTCTTTGATTGTTTGACTGGCCCGAGCCTCTCGAAGACGGATGTGCGTTTTCGATTCGACCAGTCTTTACCACCTCTGGTTTGCTTCCGGAACAAGGTTTGGCCTCGAACCCGTCATCGTCTTCTCTTGCTGTCTGGATGGCTGAGGTAGGTAGAGAGTGCATCGGAGATTGTCGATCCTTCAGCTGCTTCATCTACCATCCTTACCTCGATGTAGTTCGAGGTGAAGGTCTTCTTTGTTGTGGTTCTGATGACCAACGGAGCTTGACTGGAGCCGATGCCTCGGCGGTTCGGGGGAATTTGTTCTCCGTTTTGAAACAGCCGAGCTTGAGTTCTCGTCATCCCATGTGGAGTTGCTGCTGATGGGAGTGTGCCCATGGCGCTTTCCTCGTTGTAGCCAGCTCTGAACAGCAACTGGGCGGCATTTTGCCCCCAACTCCCTTCTGGCTTGAATCCGAGTTGCTCGAGGTTTGCCGATTCAACGGGTCTACTTGGGTTCGGAGCTTGCGTCAGACTAGGTAGCGGCACCGTCATTTCTTGCAGAGTGATGACATTGGCCTGAGATAACAACGGGGCCAGCTTCCTTGTCGGAGTAGAAAGCGATCGCTCGGATTTTCGGAGCCACTGAGGCGCGAGACGCAGGACAGGCGCCGTTTGGATTGGCAACGGGGTATGTTGCATTGCTCTTGACTCGAAGCTGATGCGCATCCTTTGCCCAGTTTCGGCGTTCCTTGGACCTTGAGTCTTGCCTCGTCAGAGGGTGGCACCGGATTCACGGGAAGAGGAGTCTTGTCCTTCTTTACTTCTTCAATCTTTTGAGCTCGAGGAGCTTTAGCTGGAAGAACTTCCGCGACCAGGCCCTTTGCTTGGTAGAATTTAGCGTCGGCCAGGTGTGCCTCGGCCTCGTTGAATGGCTTGTCGTCCGCAACTATGCACCTCTCCACGCCTTCTTCGTAGTATTTGAGGCACTGGTGCCAGGTGGAGACCACGATGCCGTTCTCGTGCAGCCATGGTCTTCCCAACAGGAGGCGATATGACGTCTGGCAATCGATGATGTGGAAGAGGACCGTTGTATCCAGCGGGCCGATGGAAAGCTTCGAATGAATGATTCCGACGGTGGACTGTCCGCCCTGGTTGAAGCCTTGAATGACCAATTGACTTGGTGAGAGCTGGTCGTCGGTGATGCCGAGTTGCCGCATCGTCTGGATAGGCATGATGTTGACGGCGGAGCCACAGTCCAACAAGATTCGGTTCACTGGCTTCTCCTTGATGTATCCCGAGACGTAAAGAGGCCGGTTGTGCAATCGCGTCCCGAGTTGCAGGTCCTCATCTGAAAAGGTTATCGTCGCATCACACGAGGCCACAGCTTTGCGCCTTTGATCGTCCTTCCTCTTCCTTTTGTAGCCATCCGGATCAGCCAAGGCCGCCGCCATTGCCAGGCGAGCCTTCTTCGGGAGATGCAAAGCCTCTACGAGAGGCATGTGCAAGATTGCTTCGTCGTGAGAGGCGGTGCCCCTTTCGTCGGAATCGCCTCCCTCGTCTGTGGAGTCGCCTTCTCCAGAAGTTTCGCTTCCGTTCCTTCCTTCCGACGCCTCATGGACTTCGACCATGCAACAAGACACGTTGATGTGTTGGTCCGCTGGGAGGAAGTAATCTGGGAAGAACTCTTGCAAAGTTGTCGGCTCTGGAAGACTCTGCTGAAGGATATCGTCTTGGCTTGCTGGCGGCACTTTGAACGCCTTCCTCCCTGGAGTCTTGCTTTTCTTCTTGTAGGTCTTCTGCTTGGTGAATCCCCTCATCACACGGTCTTGCTTGAGCTTCTTTTCTTGCCATGGCTTTCGCCGCCGCGGTAGCATGACCCATGCTTCTTCGTCGGTGGATTCCCCTCCGCTAGGATGAAGGTCGACAGCAGCAATTGGTTCCCTCGAAGGTACTTGTTCTTCTGGAGGCTCTACTGGCTCGTCTTCCGATCCCCAACCGGTGGGCTTGATTTCGTCAATTGGAACAGACGAAGGCCTTGAGTAGAGGACGTAATAGTCGAACTTCCCCGAAGGCTGGCCCAGCAGACCGACTTCCGGATCTCCCTGCTCGTATCTCTTTTGGAGAGCGTATTGGGACGTAGCTTGACTGGAAGGGACTCGCTCTTCTCGAGGCTCTACTGGCGTGTCTTCCGATTCCCAGCCGGTGGGCTTGATTTCGTCGATTGGAACGGACGGAGGCCTTGAGTAGAGGACGTAATAGTCGAACTTCCCCGAAGGCTGGCCCAGCAGACCGACTTCTGGATCTCCTTGCTCGTATCTCCTTTGGAGCGCCCGTTGGGATGCAGCATTGCTTGGAAGAGGTGCTGGCGTGAGCGATAATTGCCCCCAGGGCAGCGGTGTTCCCTCTTCGGTGAGCGCAGGAGTACGTTGACGTCGCTTCGAAACTTTCGGCTGAGAAGTTGACTTAGCGATTGGAGCTTGACGGTTGATGCGCAATTTGGGCATGCTTCGCCTAGCAGCAACAAGCACCGGCGAAAAGGAGCCGAAGGTGATGGACGTCATGTTGGCCGTAGCAACTTCTCCAGAGTCGATCTCTATCTTCCCTTGTTTAGCGAGCGCCATGATTCTTTCCTTGAAGACGAAGCATCTTTCGATGGGATGACTCACCACCCGGTGGTATTTGCAGAAGAGAGGGTCGTCGACGCGATGCATCTGCTCGGGCCTCTTCGAAGGAGGGAGCTCTATCATCTTTTCTTGCAGCAGTTGGTCGAACATGGAGGAGACTTCTGAGTCTGGGAAAGGGTACTCCTTGGCTTCGAGTTCTTCTAGAGTCATCCTTTGTCTCGGAGGCGGAGGCGGTGGTATGGCGACTCCCTTCTTCTGATCTGGCCTGCCACCGATCTTGAGCGGTTTGGAGGTTGAAGCGACGTCAGCGACGTTGACTTGTTTCGGTTTCGTCGCCAGTGGCTTGTCCTTCTTCTCTATCTTCAAGAAGTCCTTGTTCTTCAAGTCCCCGCGGTTTGCTAGGCTGAGTTCCATGTCATGAGCCCGAGTTACGAGTTCTTCGAAAGACCGAGGCTTGATACCTTTGAGGATGTAGAGCAGGCCCCAGTGCATGCCTTGGGTGCACATCTCGATGGCTGAGTCTTCAGACAAGCGGTCTCGTGAATTCAGCGCGAGGTTCCTCCACCTGTCGATGTAGTCGATCACTGGCTCATCCTTCCTTTGCTTGACGGCAGTGAGTTCGGTCATACTGACGGTTCGTCTGGTGCTGTAGAAGCGATTGAGGAACTCCCTTTCCATCTGGTCCCAGCTGTCGATGGTCCCTGCAGGAAGATCAACGTACCAGTCGAACGCGTTGCCTTTGAGGGTGCGAACGAATTGCTTCACCATCTCGTCGCCATATGTGCCGGCATTATTGCAGGTCTCGATGAAGTGGGCGACGTGCTGTCTCGGATTTCCCTTTCCGTCGAAGTGCTGAAACTTTGGTGGCTGGAATCCGACTGGGAAGCGTAGCTGCTGGATCCTCACGGTGTAGGGCTTCGAGTATGCCGCCGTGATCGGAGGAAGGCTACTGCCGTGGGAGCGCATCATGTCGGCTATCAACGCTTGGACTTGCTGAGCATTCATCGTCGCCGTTGCTGGAGGTTGAGTGGCCGCCGAGGCTGGCGCTGGGGAGACGACTTCCAATGGGACAGGAGCCGAGGAGAGTGCTGGAGTAGCTGCTTGAACCGTCGCAGCAACTTCTGCAGGAACGGGAGTTGAAGGCGGAACTGGAGCGGCTACTGGAGAAGCGACGGGTTGGCTAACTGCTGCAGCGTCCTTTGCGCTTAGCTTTTGGAGCAGAGTATTGATGTGGCGATCCTTCTCCTCCATCAGCCGAGTAATTTGCGCCATATGCTCGCTCATCTGCATGACTTGGAGCTGAAGAGCGGACGGAGGGTGGTGACGGAGAACGTCTCGGTGTTGCATGTTCGCATCCTCGCCGTCATCATCGGAAACGTAGTTACGCCGACTTGCTTCTGGCTGATGATTGATGTTCGCCCCCTGCAGAGGAGGTGTAGCGTCTGCTGGAGAACCCGAACGGGTTCGGGGTTGGGGCTGGTCCTCCCCAAACTTCTGGACATGGGCTCCAGGATCGAGGCTCGTTTCTTCAAGCACCAAGGCCTCGTCGGCGCTTTGGCGAGCATCTTCGGTAGTAGCTTCTGGCACGAAGACGTCCGCAAGAGTCCGTGTACGCCGAGTGTAGACACGCACCATCGGAGGAGGATCACCCTCCGGATTTACTGGATCACCGTGTCAGAGTAGAGGAGACTCGGCGATTGGTGAGAGGCTTGGAGCAAACGCATCGTTGTTTGTTCCGGCCATCGCGAACTTCAAGCAGCTTCTTCAACCGTACGGATGAAAGGAGAAGAGGTCCCACCGGGCGTGCCAGAAATCTGTGGACGCGGAAAAAAGCGCGGGTCATCTTTATTGCGAATCACACGAGATTACAAATGTGGCCGGGACCCGGGTTGCTCGGGTGTAGCGAGTCCGGGTTGCGGCGAGTTTTGATCAGGGGATTGTGGGAAAGATCTTCTGGGGGATCCCTTTGATCCGCGTCTCCACGTGGTGTTCGTGCGAGAGCTCTGAAGGGGCTGCCCAGGACAGGGGTTTTACAGGGAGAGGGTTTTGGAGAGGCTAAGGAATGTCCACCGTTGCTTTGTCCCTTCCGTGCTTCGCGCTTTCTCGGCTAGGGAGTTTGCGGCTTCGTTCCTCGGTCTTCGCGTCTTCCTCGTTCCTTGCTTGACCTCGGTGTCCTTGATCGTCGGTTCGCGGCGTCGATCTAGCTTTTGGCGTTGGCTTTGGCTTTGGCTTTTGGGCTTTGGCTTGACTCCGGCGTGGCTCTGGCTTTTGCTTTGCTTCGGCGCTTGCACTTGGACGTAGCTGGGAGAGACTTGCGATGCTTTCGTTCTTCCGGACTTCGCGTCGTATCGGCTAGAACGTGCGGTGCTTTTGCTCGTGGCCGGCGTAGTCGCTTGGCTTTGGCACTTGCGTTGCTTTGGCGCGGGCTTTACTGGGGCTTTGCTTTGGCTTCTTGCGTTGGCTTTAGCTTTGGCGTCAACTCGATCTTCTTCTTTGAACGACGTGGGCTACTTCTCCGGTGCTTCGACGGTTTACGTATCGACTGGACTTCTCTTCTTCTCCGGGCTTCTTTGGCGTGATCGGAGTCGAAGAATGCTTTCGAAGATGGCGGGGGTAGCACCGATCTCCGTGCGACGGTTGTGGCGTCGGCTTTTGTTGATGAAGACGACGAGGGTAGCGACGGTCTCCGTGCGACGGTTGTAGCGTCGGCTTTTGTTGATGAAGACGACGGGGTAGCGACGCTTCAGGCGATCTGCTCCAGGCTTTCTTCTTCGTGGATGGCGCAGGTGTTAGTCGAAGACGACGGGGTGATGACGCTTCGCTTCTCTCCTCCGGGCTTTGGGGCTTGATCGGGATCGAGGATTTGTTGGAGACGACGGGGTAGTGCCGCTCCTCTTCTTCTCCGGGCTTTTGGGCTTGATCGGAGTCGAAGCCTTGTTGGAGACGACGGGGTAGTGCCGCTCCTCTTCTTCTCCGGGCTTTTGGGCTTGATCGGAGTCGAAGCTTGTTGGAGATGACGGGGTAGTGCCGCTCCTCTTCTTCTCCGGGCTTTTGGGCTTGATCGGAGTCGAAGCTTGTTGGAGACGACGGGGTAGTGCCGCTCTCCGGGCTTCGACGGTTTACGTGTCGACTGGACTTCTCTTCTTCTCCGGGCTTCTTTGGCGTGATCGGGGTCGAAGAATGCTTTCGAAGATGGTGGGGGTAGCACCGATCTCCGTGCGACGGTTGTAGCGTCGGCTTTTGTTGATGAAGACGACGGGGGTGGCGACGCTTCAGACGATCTGCTCCAGGCTTTCTTCTTCGTGGATGGCGCAGGCGTTAGTCGAAGACGACGGGGTGATGACGCTTCGCTTCTCTCCTCCGGGCTTTGGGGCTTGATCGGGATCGAGGATTTGTTGGAGCCGACGGGGTGGTGCCGCTCCTCTTCTTCTCCGGGCTTTTGGGCTTGATCGGAGTCGAAGGCTTGTTGGAGACGACGGGGTAGTGCCGCTCCTCTTCTTCTCCGGGCTTTTGGGCTTGATCGGAGTCGAAGCTTGTTGGAGCCGACGGGGTAGTGTCGCTCCTCTTCTTCTCCGGGCTTTTGGGCTTGATCGGAGTCGAAGCTTGTTGGAGACGACGGGGTAGTGCCGCTCCTCTTCTTCTCCGGGCTTTTGGGCTTGATCGGAGTCGAAGCTTGTTGGAGACGACGGGGTAGTGCCGCTCCTCTTCTTCTCCGGGCTTTTGGGCTTCGAGTCGGGTCCGCGTGTCGGGTTTGCATCCACGTAGGGGCCTTTGAGTCGGGTCCGCGTGTCGGGTTTGCATCCGCGTCGACACACGTAAGTCGGGTTCGGGTCCGACGAAATTCGTGTGTCTACAGCAGGACAAGAACTAGGGCTAGTAATTTTGGGCCCCCTAGTAATTTTGGACCCAACACGGCAGACCCGACACGAAGTTAGCGGGTCTGGATCAGGGTTAAACAGGTTCGGGTCGTAAATGGGTCGACACGATAGACCCGTTTAATAAATGGATTGGGTTCGGGTTAAGGGTTTGGACACGGTAGACTCGGAAAGACCCGTTTAAAATTCAACGGGTCGGGTCTACCCGCAATCCGATACTGTAATGTATAGTACCAATGGGTCTATCGGATCGGGTAGAGTCGGATCAGGTCAACTGAATAAACCCATGTGACAAACGGGTCTAGCGGGTCTTATCGGGTCTACTCGTTTATAAGCGGGTTGGGTAGGGTTTAGAATCTAGACACAATTAGTTAAACGGGTCGGATCCGGGTCTAGGGTTTTGGACACGACCCGGAACTAGACCGGACACGAACCCGACCCGACATGACCCATTGCCGCCACTAGAGAGAACTTGCCGTCTCTAGTTGCTCTATGGATAGAAGGATTCGGTAACAGACTTTTATAGACTACTTATCTTCCGCATGTGATCCCCATGAAAACTAAGCTAATTGCATATTAATTCTTAGAAATTTTATATTTATAAATCTGATCCTTGAAAATTGGGTTTCTTGTGCCAATAAAACTCTTTAAGTTCGTCCATTTATGGGGAATGACCCATGTATATTCATAGTTTACCTTCACCAAACTTTTACTATATAGACTTTAGCTACTGTATGTCATTAACTAGATCTCTAAAATTACTATTTTACCCTCAAAAGCCGATTTAATCCAACCATGATACTACTTATAAATATCAGAAAAGAGAAAAACTTAGAACCGACAATTGTACCCTCACTTAAAATTTATAAATACAGACTTTTTTTTTTTTTCTAGAACCCTCCAATGTCTCATTTGAGCGAGGGTTAAGACATCCTCCTATAATGTTTTAATGTATATCATCCTACTCAACTCTTATGTCCGTGTCATCAAACATGCTCGTAAAAATTTCCGAGCTCGGGTTAGATGGGTCTAGTTGTGCAGGTTCAAGTTACTTATTTTCAATCATTGTTTAAAATTAACCTTTAAAGATCAAAAATTAAAAAGAGGTTGTACTTGCGGACACTGGTATGTACGTTTTTATTGCATTTCTATCCATGCAATTTACTAGAGCATCAGATAATATCTTTATTTAATAAGCAAGAAGCAAATAAATAATATGGGACGGGTGAAGTGGATGGTTGTGATTGTAACCCCTCAACATATAAGTATTGATGGTTGTAATTGTTACGTATACATCACAGACTCATCGGCATACATGAGTGCTCGGGTTTGGACTGGGTCGGGTTGCCTGACCCCTCAGTCCGAGCCCGCGTCAACCCGAATTCAACTCAGGTTGTATTTTTTAACCCTAACCTAACACAATCTTCAATCCGCCCAAAACTCGGGTTGGGTTGGTCCAACGCACTCAAGGTGCAGCACTAGCATAACAGAACCAGAGGAGAAAAATGAAATAGTGAGACTATGATCACATAACTGCTAACATATTGATCGGCACAAGAAGCCCGTTGTAACGGGTTCGAGGAGTATTGGGAGACGGACATCCCATCTGCCTTGTCAGCCCTAGCCTCGTGTGTGAGAACTTTTAGGTCTTAATGTAATGACCACCGTCTGGAATACATAAAAAAAAAAAAAAAATACCAACATACCTTAAGTTTATGGAAAACTTGGGGACAAAGAACACATAGGGAAGAGACAAATTATCATAGAGAGATTTAGCAAGACCAAAGCGACGAGCAAGATAGTGGAGCCATTAACAATATAAATTAGGCGTTGAACGAAGATCGAGACTTGAATGAAGGTGATAAGAAACAAATGCCATGAATAGAAGCCATATAATCAAAATACCATCCTTCTGAAAAATTATCTGACTAAGCAGAAAGGACAGAGGATGTAGCCGGAAGAGGAGATCGGTATAGAACAGTGGCCCAAACTGACTTGAACTTCTTTTTTTTTAGATCGGTGGGTGTCTTGAAACCTCTCTTGCAATGGCCCACTTAGGGCTCAGACTAAACCCTCTAGGAGTGAAGCCCGACCCACTCAAAATTTCCCACTGCTCTCTAAGTAAATCTAGGGGGAAGGAATCGAACACACATCCTTCTCACCCAAGCATCATTTGCTTGTCAAACTCTTCTAGGAGAGCCATGAGGAATTGAACAACTCTTGATTCATCATGATACTTTTTGTTCTGGTGGAATGAAGGACTTGGGAACAATAATTTATCACTTCGTGTGTTTCTATGCTACCTGGAACGTTGAACCGTCGAATTACATGGAAATAGTAATTGACAAAATTATCCTCTTCCGGATGAGGTTTAAGCAGAACAGTTGCACCTCATGCCAAACACCCCCTTAATGATCGCGGCCAAGTGCTCGTAGCAGCACCGCTGGACTTGATTGTGGAGAATGACTTGGAGTAAGACTGAATGAGGGTAGATCCACTATATTTTGGGTATAGGACTAAGCCTTTGTAGAAGATGGATAGGGGGGCTGTTAATGGGATTGGGGTGGATCATTAGATGCTGGACTCAAGGTGAATAACAGATGGGATTTGTTGAGGGAACCATAGAGGTGGCAGCGGTGCAGTTTAAAACAGAAAATCACAGTAAACCGCACCGTATGGTGCGGTGCGGTTTCGAATTTGACTAAAAACATATAAAATCACACCATTTAGACTATTATAATGTTAAATCGGGGTGCACTGCACCACACCACATCACATAGTGTGGTTTTAGTTTTACATAATGGTACACCGTTGTGGTGCGATGCGATTTTTTTGAGCATTTGATGCAAATTTTTAAATAATCCTTTATATGTCTAACGACTCCTTCACTTGTATTGCGTACCCAACGACAATTTTAATTTTGAGCGTTTGATGCTATTTTGGGGGATTTATGCCTGATTCAAAATCTCTCAAAAATTTTCAAAATATTTTTATTTTTGCGACCCTCGAAATAAAATGTGGGTGACATAAATATTCCAAAATTTATCAAATTTTTTAAAATTCTCTGAAATTTTGAACCTCAACTTTTAAACTCTTAAAACTAAAACTCTAAACTTTATACCCTCAAAGTAGATCGTTCAACTTCTTCGGTGCGATTTTTTTCGAATTTTTTTTTGGGGGTATGCGATATACCATCCAACAGTAATCTGGGAATATCAATTCAACGAAAAATGCATTCAAATGTTTGTTCGATCAAATTGAAGTGTATTTTTCTGAAATTTTTGAATATGGTAAATCTTAAGATTTCTTTCAATTAATTTGTTTCTAATTGTTTAATTAATATGTGGTTCTTGAAAAAAAATAATCAGGTCTTAATATTGGTGAAATCACTCAAACTTTGGATATGTTGCAAGTTTTAGACCATTTTGTAGCTCTTCAATATACATATAAATACATAATATATGGACCTCTTAAACTTTTGATTGTGTAAAAATATGATTTAAGCATTTCACAATATGTATCTATACTTGATTTATGATTATCAAAAGTTTCGTTATAAAAGAATCGATTATTTTGATGATATTTTTATCATTTCTCTAAAACTGTAATATTTCCACACTCTCGAAATATTTTCACGCAATATTTCCATATTCCACAGTATAGAAATATTGGCCAAAATCAAAATTTTGAACCATGTATTTATTAAGTAACCAAGTTGAGAGGGTTTGGTGCAAAGTGATTAGGATATCCCATTTGAGAAACTATTGGAGAGGACTTCCTCCCAACTAAGAGGTTTGGATGAGGTACCTTTCAAAAAAAAATTGGATGAGGTGGCTATCAAAGTGGGACCCATGATGTTTAGGAGGTCCTCCTACCTCGGAGGTCGTTGAAGATTCTCCAACTCTCCTAAAGTTTTGCATCACGTACTATCTGGATACTTGTCCCCATTTGAAAAAAGAGAAACGATCCTCTAAGATGTCATGTAAGTGACTAAAGTGAGGATTTCTCAAAAAAAAAAGACTTCATGTACGTAAGGTGATCATTCTGATTCATCAGAGTCGTCCAATTGCAAGTCTCCCGACAATTAGCTCGAGACTAAGGGCTGGCTATAGATGCATCAGTCCCATCACCTTATGGTACGAGACAATCGATCACTATTCTGAAAAACTCCAATGACCTCCCCTGCCAGAGCTTTTGGATTGCCTCCAATATATGATTGGGCTATTATGATATTTTACTAAATAAAGAATGAGAAATGCTCCTCAGCCCGAAGGTTTTCTCAATTTTGGCGGCCCAAATGACATGGCAATGTGCAACTGGTGGCTGAAACCCACCAGCAACATTTAAGTCTTTTACTCCACCAGTTGCATGCTATCATGTCAATCGGGCTGAGTGGAATCGGAAAAACCTTCGAGTTGAATAGCATTGCTCATAAAGACTTAAATAGGTTTTTGTTTGGATAATATTATGCCAAACTTTAGGGATTGTTAGCGTATTGAAAAAAGCCAAATCTCTATATAAAGAGTAATGCTATTTGAACTATCTCTATGGACAAAAACTTCCAAAAAACAAGACCCATGCCCTAGTGGTAGGGCCCGCTTGGTGTGAATGTCGATGCATTAAGCTCTGGACTCACCAACAGGGCATCGGTCTGGTTTGTCAAAGCTTTTGTCAATGGAGATTGTTCAAATATCATTACGATCCTATGTAAAATTTGTGACCACCTCTAGCTATTTAGCTCCTACCACACAATGTTGGGTTAGTCCCACATCGGCTAGCGAGCTAGGCGGACAGACCTCCTACTTATCACCCGGGTTTTAGATTTTGGCCATGGTAATTTACATTTTAGCGCAACCATTAGATCCCCTTGTGACCCGGGTTTTGAGGTAAGAGGATATCTAATACACATAACCATAGTAATTTACAATTTAGCGGCTACCATTAGATATCTGAAAGTAATAATATTTATATCTCTTGGTTTTGTTTTTTTATATATAATAGATCATGAGTATGAAGGTATGCTGATGTTAGGGCTACAACTTGGGAAGGTCAAATCCGAGCCTACACGTCTTTGGGTTAGTTTTGGGCTCGATCATTTTACTGACAAGTTTGTGGGTTAGGTTCGGAATCGAAAAAGTCAACTTAAACAAAATTTGGATTGGGCTTGGGTTAAGGGATCGGACAACTCGACCCAATCCAAACCTGGTTGAGTGTAACATATATCACCTTATAATTAAAACACATGAATCTTATTCCTAAAAATACATGGATCATATTTCCAACACAAAAAGTCACAAATCATCAGATATAGTGGAGTTAATACACTTCATTGGTTAGGGCTAAGGATAAAAAAATAACATTATTTGATATTTTGCTTTTTAAAAATTAAAATTGGGATAAGTAAAAGAAATTCGCACAACCTAATCCAACTCACCAACTTGCGCTAACCAAGACTAACCCATGCTTGAAATTTTTTTCTTAGATTGGGGCTTGGGTTGGGCAATGCAAGTTGAAGGTGGGGTTACACTACAAAAAAAACAGTTATTACCGACGGACAATATCCGTCGGTAATATTAAAATTTCGTCGGTAATGTTCTATAGCGACGGAAGATATTTCCGTCGCTGGCTGTCAGGAAAGAAGGCGTCGGGGAAAGCAATACGACGGACCAAATATTACCGTCGGTAATAATAATTAATACCGACGGTAATATTAACGCCGTCGGTAATATTTAATCAATTAAAAATTAATATAATATATTATTACCGACGACACTTAAGAATCCGTCGGTAATACATAAGCATTTTACCGACGGTTATGGTCTATACTGTCGGTAATACTATATATATTACCGACGCATATATATATTACCGTCGGTAATAATATATATATTACCGACGGATATTATATATCCGTCGGTAATACTATATATATTACCGACGCATATATATTGCCCGTCGGTAATACTATATATATTACCGACGCATATATATTGCCCGTCGGTAATAATATATATATTGCCGACGGATATTATATGCCGTTGGCAAATTATTTATAATTTTAAAAAAATAAAAACTTATTACCGACGGAATAATTAATTACCGTCGATAATAAGTATGTTTTTTTTTAATAAATTTACCTAAATAATGTTATTTAATTCCTGTGATTTACAACAATACCACAATATATTACCACAATTTATCAAATAATACCACAATTTATAAAATATTACCGCAAATTTTAAAATATTACCTAAATTGATAAAAAATTATCAAATATTACCTAAATTGATAAAAAATTATCAAATATTACCACAGTACCCGACCGACAATTATAGATAAGAATAAAAAATAACCACATATTACAAAATAATATTTACACAATCCAGAACTGAGAGATGATACATGCCCTATCTCAACCACCCCCGCCCGCCACCAATGCTGGTGCTCTCATCGATCCCCTGACGCCGCCCTATCTCAACCACGCCCGCCCACCACCAACGCTGGTGCTCTCATCGATCCCCTGACGCCGCCCTGCTCCTGCAATTAACATGTATTTGTTAAAAAAATGGTTTATATCTATAACTGAGTCTAAGTGTTAAAAAATGATAAGTTAGCGTGTTTCGGTTTTGAAATAGGTTTGGATTCGATCGGATCGGCATCCGATAATTCGAAGTTGGAATTATTCCGTATTTCGGACTTGCGAGCGGGTTCTAATTGGATATTTGACCAATTTACGCTCCGATTCACTGATTTACTGTCTAAGTGTTGGAAAATCATAACGTAGCGTGTTTTGGATATGAAATAGGTTTGGATTCGATCCGATCGTCATCGGATCGGCATCCGATAATTCAAACTTGGAATTATTCCGTATTTCGGACTTGCGAGCGGGTTCTAATTGGATATTTGACCAATTTACGCTCCGATTCACCGATTTAGAGTCTAAGTGTTGGAAAATCATAAGTTAGCGTGTTTCGGATATTAAATAGGTTTGGATTCGATCCGATCGTCATCGGATCGGCATCCGATAATTCGAACTTGGAATTATTCCGTATTTCGGACTTGCGAGCGGGTTCTAATTGGATATTTGACCAATTTACGCTCCGATTCACCGATTTAGAGTCTAAGTGTTGGAAAATCATAACTTAGCGTGTTTTGGATATGAAATAGGTTTGGATTCGATCCGATCGTCATCGGATCGGCATCCGATAATTCAAACTTGGAATTATTCCGTATTTCGGACTTGCGAGCGGGTTCTAATTGGATATTTGATCAATTTACGCTCCGATTCACCGATTTAGAGTCTAAGTGTTGGAAAATCATAAGTTAGCGTGTTTCGGATATGAAATAGGTTTGGATTCGATCCGATCGTCATCGGATCGGCATCCGATAATTCGAACTTGGAATTATTCCGTATTTCGGACTTACGAGCAAGTTCTAATTGGATATTTGACCAATTTACGCTCCGATTCACCGATTTAGAGTCTAAGTGTTGGAAAATCATAACTTAGCGTGTTTCGGATATGAAATAGGTTTGGATTCGATCTGATAGTCATCGGATCGGCATCCGATAATTTGAAGTTGGAATAATTCTGTATTTCGGACTTGCGAGCGGGTTCTAATTGGATATTTGACCAATTTACGCTCCGATTCACCGATTTAGAGTCTAACTGTAGGAAAATCATAAGTTAGCGTGTTTCGGATATGAAATAGCTAGGTTTGGATTCGATCGGATCGTCATCGGATCGGCATCCAATAATTCAAACTTGGAATTATTCCGTATTTTGGACTTGCGAGCAAGTTCTAATTGGATATTTGACCAATTTACGCTCCGATTCACCAATTTAGAGTCTAAGTGTTGGAAAATCATAAGTTAGCGTGTTTCGGATATGAAATAGGTTTGGATTCGATCCTATCGTCATCGGATCGGCATCCGATAATTCGAACTTGGAATTATTCCGTATTTCGGACTTGCGAGCGGGTTCTAATTGGATATTTGACCAATTTACGCTCCGATTCACCGATTTAGAGTCTAAGTGTTGGAAAATCATAAGTTAGCGTGTTTCGGATATGAAATAGGCTTGGATTCGATCCGATCGTCATCGGATCGGCATCCGATAATTCAAAGTTGGAATTATTCCGTATTTCGGACTTACGAGCGGGTTCTAATTGGATATTTGACCAATTTACGCTCCGATTCACCAATTTAGAGTCTAAGTGTTGGAAAATCATAACTTAGCGTGTTTCGGATATGAAATAGCTAGGTTTGGATTCGATCGGATCGTCATCGGATCGGCATCCGATAATTCGAACTTGGAATTATTCCGTATTTTGGACTTGCGAGCAAGTTCTAATTGGATATTTGACCAATTTACGCTCCGATTCACCGATTTAGAGTCTAAGTGTTGGAAAATCATAACTTAGCGTGTTTCGGATATGAAATAGGTTTGGATTCGATCCGATCGTCATCGGATCAGCATCCGATAATTCGAAGTTGGAATAATTCCGTATTTCGACTTGCGAGATATTTGACCAATTTGCGCTCCGATTCACCGATTTAGAGTCTAAGTGTTGGAAAATCATAAGTTAGCGTGTTTCGGATATGAAATAGCTAGGTTTGGATTCGATCGGATCGTCATCGGATCGGCATCCGATAATTCGAACTTGGAATTATTCCGTATTTTGGACTTGCGAGCAAGTTCTAATTGGATATTTGACCAATTTACGCTCCGATTCACCGATTTAGAGTCTAAGTGTTGGAAAATCATAAGTTAGCGTGTTTCGGATATGAAATAGGTTTGGATTCGATCCGATCGTCATCGGATCGGCATCCGATAATTCCAACTTGGAATTATTCCGTATTTTGAACTTGCGAGCAAGTTCTAATTGGATATTTGACCAATTTACGCTCCGATTCACCGATTTAGAGTCTAGGTGTTGGAAAATCATAACTTAGCGTGTTTCGGATATGAAATAGGTTTGGATTCGATCCGATCGTCATCGGATCGGCATCCGATAATTCGAAGTTGGAATAATTCCATATTTCGGACTTGCGAGCGGGTTCTAATTGGATATTTGACCAATTTACGCTCCGATTCACCGATTTAGAGTCTAAGTGTTGCAAAATTATAAGTTAGCGTGTTTCGGATATGAAATAGCTAGGTTTGGATTCGATCCGATCGTCATCGGATCGGCATCCGATAATTCGAACTTGGAATTATTCCGTATTTCGGACTTGCAAGCGGGTTCTAATTGGATATTTGACCAATTTACGCTCCGATTCACCGATTTAGAGTCTAAGTGTTGGAAAATCATAACTTAGCGTGTTTCGGATATGAAATAGGTTTGGATTCGATCCGATCGTCATCGGATCGGCATCCGATAATTCGAAGTTGGAATTATTTCGTATTTCGGACTTGCGAGCGGGTTCTAATTGGATATTTGACCAATTTACGCTCCGATTCACCGATTTAGAGTCTAAGTCTTGGAAAATCATAACTTAGCGTGTTTCGGATATGAAATAGCTAGGTTTGGATTTGATCGAATCGTCATCGGATCGGCATCCGATAATTCGAACTTGGAATTATTCTGTATTTTGGACTTGCGAGCAAGTTCTAATTGGATATTTGACCAATTTACGCTCCGATTCACCGATTTAGAGTCTAAGTGTTGGAAAATCATAACTTAGCGTGTTTCGGATATGAAATAGGTTTGGATTCGATCCGATCGTCATCGGATCGGTATCCGATAATTCCAACTTGGAATTATTCCGTATTTTGGACTTGCGAGCAAGTTCTAATTGGATATTTGAGCAATTTACGCTCCGATTCACCGATTTAGAGTCTAGGTGTTGGAAAATCATAACTTAGCATGTTTCGGATATGAAATAGTTTTGGATTCGATCCGATCGTCATCGGATCGGCATCCGATAATTCGAAGTTGGAATAATTCCGTTTTTCGGACTTGCGAGCGGGTTCTAATTGGATATTTGACCAATTTACGCTCCGATTCACTGATTTAGAGTCTAAGTGTTGGAAAATCATAACTTAGCGTGTTTCGGATTTGAAATAGGTTTGGATTCGATCCGATCGTCATCGGATCGGCATCCGATAATTCGAAGTTGGAATTATTCCATATTTCGGACTTGCGAGCGGGTTCTAATTGGATATTTGACCAATTTACGCTCCGATTCACCGATTTAGAGTCTAAGTGTTGGAAAATCATAAGTTAGCGTGTTTCGGATATGAAATAGGTTTGGATTCGATCCGATCTTCATCGGATCGGCATCCGATAATTCGAACTTGGAATTATTCCGTATTTCGGTCTTGCGAGCGGGTTCTAATTGGATATTTGACCAATTTACGATCCGATTCACCGATTTAGAGTCTAAGTGTTGGAAAATCATAAGTTAGCGTGTTTCGGATATGAAATAGCTAAGTTTGGATTCGATCGGATCGTCATCGGATCGGATCGTCATCGGTCCAAATATTTTACAGCAAAAACATAACTTGAGAGCATCTACATCAGATTTGTAATCTATGGACAGACCAAACCCAACCTGACCCGACCTGACCCGAACTAATCTGTCCGTTTTTTTTTTTTTTTTTAATTTGAACCCTGAACTATGCTCCGCCTACGTTTAGCCCCTCTGTCAATTTTTATCCCGAAAACACCCATACCCTTATCCAAGTAAGCATAAGTTAAATATTTCAAAAATCATGAGCCTTTCGGTACCATTACCTTTATCCTAATAAGCATAAGTTAAATATTTCAAAAAATCATGAGCCTTTTGGCAATTGATAAGTGTTTTTTTGGACAAAAAGTTTACGGAGGAAGCTAAATGCAGACGGAGCATAGTTCAGGGTTCAAATTGTTTAAAAAAACAGTTGAGGGACCAATATGAATAGAGGTGTAAAGTTCAGGGAAGGTTTTTGTAATTTTCCCCTTTACTTAATGTTCAATGGATAGGAGGGGGAGAAGGATAATATTTTTATACCTTGAAAGATAAATCTTGTGCATGATTGTTAGTAAGTACACCAGTTTACTACTCTAGTTTGTATGTAAACCTCTTCTTAAAATAATTCAGTTCATCACCATGCACTTGTAAAAGATTCAGAATGCTCATTTAAACACCGGACAGAGGTGTTGAACATTATTGTTAGCATTTCAGAAATATTTGTAGTACTACTTTTTGACCTTATGTAACCGGTTGAACCAACAAATGGATTTCTCTTGCACCAGTATCCAGTCCATCGCCATCTCGTACTCAATCGTGTTCGGCTGTGAGCAGTGTGACGTTGCCACGGCCTTTTTCTGATAACAAAGTTCAAGCATTAGAGAAAAAAAAAGCTTCTGTGAATTTAAAATAATTTGCACTTACAAAGCTTCAGTCAAAGTTTACCTGTATGCCAGCATAACTGCAGAGATAGAAATCGAACTCCGTTGGGTGGCATATTGTTGTGTCCACTACAAATGTCACATGAGGGAGATATCCCTCTTCCAACGAGGCACACACCTAGCATGATTAAAAAACAAAATTCTATCATTTAAAAGAAAAACAGAGGCTACATCATTACCATGAGAGAGAGAGAGAGACCATTTACGATCCGATTTACCGATTTAGAGTCTAAGTATTGGAAAATCATAAGTGTGATAATATGATCTAAACTCAAATTAGTAAGATTCATATTTTTTGCTAATATTATAAAGATTAGTAAGTACCTGATCATGAGGATGAGCCACCGCTAGACCGGTTTATGAATTCATAAAATTTATGCTCCAGTTCCCTGCGAGCTTCTCTTTCCTCATCGAGGGCCTTCTTCTCCGCCTCAACCCTCTGCTCGAGGGCCTGCCTCTGCTCTCGCTCCGCCTCAATCCTCTGCTCGAGGGCCTGCCTCTGCTCTCGCTCCGCGTCTAGCGCAGACTACAGCTGAGTGATAGCACCGGTCTGGGTGTCCCGTGCCCTCGAGCGCATACCCTCTCGTCCAAAGTAGGAGGAGAGCGTGACTCCAAGGCCCGTACAGAGGACACGGCCGTGCGTGGCAGGTCTCAGCACAGTATCCATCGCTGAGTCGACAGATACTGAGCTGGAGGAAGAGCCGGCCTCGCCCGATGGGGTCACCAGAAGTCGCATCCTCTCCTATATAAAAACAACCAATGATATTCAATGATATTTTATGGCATATGTATAAGAATATATTAACAATAATTTAATTACTTACCACTTGCGAGGCAACCCTGTCGTCCAGAAATGCCCCATCGATACGCCGCCTCCTAGAGGCCTCAAAAAGGTCAATCCTATTAGGCTCGTGGCCCAAGGACTGTGTCTGTTGGACATATAAAATAAATAGATGAGTTAATATAACATGTATAGAGCTTTAAATAATAACAATGTTTGTATCATTTACCAGCTACTGGGCAAGCTGGGGCATAAAGGTCCTCCCCTTCACTGGAGCAGGTGTCGTCGAGGCACTTCTATTCTGCTTGCCTATAGCAGATTTCGCCTGTGTCAATCGATTAAATTTTGAAACATCAATATAAATTTTTAGTATAACATTAAAACAAGTACGAATCAACAAAATTATAATTATACCTGAAAGCTAGGGGTGGCCCAGTGAGCGACCAAAAACTGTAGAATGTGTAGCGGTGGCGCGTCTCTCGTCCCGGCCGCAGCCTGTACCTCCTCAGCCGGCTGGCCGACCAAGTAACCATAGAGCTGGTAGATCTTGTGACGGTAATCCCTGTACCGCTCACCCATCATCTTCCACAAGTCCTCCCGATGGGTGTCGGTTTCCATGTTCTCCCATTTAAATTTCTCCTGTAAAATCAATTTAGAAACAAGTCATTTTATCAAATCAAATTATAAAGAAGTACGATATTATTCTAAAATGCTTTAATGAAACTAACGTACCAAAAACTGCTGATACATCCTCTCCTTATAGGATGCATCAATGTTCTTCCACCCCCTTAACCCCACAATCGGGGCATTCCTCTCCTCCCGTACTATCATGCCGACCCACGTGGCGGCGTCAGAAGCGTGCTCGCCCATAAAGGTCCTGCCGCTCCACTGTAGGGACAGCGGCTCGCGTAAGGCCGACAAGCGCCGGGCCGTCTTCACGCCCCGGTCGCCTACGTGCCTGGTCGACCCTGCAAATAAAATATACATCAGTACTGAAGAAGTATTTACAACATGTATAAAACTTTAGATCTAAATATTACCTGTGGGCGTAGACGCTGTAGCCGAGTACTGAGCACTGCTCGAAGCTCCGGAGGCTGCGACCACAGCAGGAGCTGGTGTGGAGAGAGGAACAGCACTACCAGATCCGGACGGCTCAGCCTCGGACCCTGGGGTGGCAGCCGGAGTGCTCCGAGCTACCCCACCCCTGCCTCTGCCTCTATGAACATATGACCGTGATGCCATCTGAAACAATTTAATTTACATATGAAACAGTAAGATTTACATATGAAACAATATGAAACATCAAATTTTATTTAAAAAAAAAACCCTAGCCATCGTCACATGAGCCAAAAAAAAATGATGAAGAAATGATTTAAATTATAAGTAATGACCACATGAGGTGCCCCGTGCCGTAAGGCGATGGACATGATGCCTTTATCATGGTATTGGAAAGAAGTATGTTGAAAGCCAAAGGAATGATGCTTCTCTCTCTCTCTCTCTCTCTCTCTCTCTCTCTCTCTCTGTCTCTCTCTCTCTCTCTCTCTCTCTCTCTCTCTCTCTCTCTCTGGATTCAGAGCCGAATGTGCAATCCAGTTGAGTTGTGAGTTGCATTGCATGAGATTAGTACTAGTAATATTACCAATGTAATAATATTATATACACACTCTCGTTCCAAACATAATTAAGATATCATTTTCCTTTTATTTAAAAGATCGATGCACATTAATATTTAGCAAATCTTGGGACGAGATTTATTGGGGGATTATCTCATGTAACCTATGTTGGG
Organism: Chamaelirium japonicum; assembly: GCA_947650365.1. NCBI lineage: Eukaryota > Viridiplantae > Streptophyta > Magnoliopsida > Liliales > Melanthiaceae > Chamaelirium > Chamaelirium japonicum. Next base: position 50,247,467 of record OX393555.1, read on the forward strand.
GCTGTTTGCTTGTTTTTTAAGTAGAATTTCGGAGTTCATGAGTCATTCAAATCTTGAAACAATTTTTTAGCAAGACTTTGTATGATGCACAAGTTAGTGCACCATGAGGAAGATTGTCTCACCAAACACCGGGCCTCGGCCCAAATCACAGAAGCCCACTGCCAACCCGATCAACAAATTTGGCCCTCTACCCTATAGGACCCATTTACCTATTATTGATAGGGCATTAATTATGAACAATACTTCGCTCCAATAGGTGTTGGAGCGCGCGACTTCTCTGTTCAATGTGAACAATTGGATGAATATCACTAGTGATATTCAGTCATTAACAAGTTCTGACAAAATATCACTGGTGACATTCACGCGGGCTAGTGATATTCTGTTAGAACTCCGAACGGTTGAATATCACTGGTGATATTCAGCTAATTAACGGTTCACATTAGATAGACGATCCGTGTGCTCCAACACTTGTTGGAGCGAAATATTGTTCCTTAATTATTTGTTGCCAAGATTATATGGCTTTAGCAACCAATCGAATGGTCAAGATTAGATGGTTTTAAGTCACACCTAAGAGTGCACAAAACATCCCTAGAAAACAACTACGGTTGGTTAACCCCATTGTTTCTGTCCCAAGTGGTCGCATGATCGAATCCTGGTCTTATTTTAGGCCATTCGGCATATAAATAAAATGGTGCACACGAGGAGGAGGAGGAGGATCTCACCGGGGGGAGGAGGAGGAGGAGGATCTCACCGGCCGGAGCCCACGAGGAGGAGGAGGAGCTCGCCGCCGATCGATCGGTCGGCCGGAGGGACGCCGGGGAGGGGGTCGACTGGAGGGACGCCGGGGAGGGGCGGAGGGACGCCGGGGAGGGGGGGAGGGAGGCCGGGGATGGGGGGAGGGAGGCTGGGGAGATTTAGAGAGAGAGAGGGAGAGGGGGGCGGGGAGAGATCAGATCAAAATAAAACAGAAGGGGGGGATCGCTGAATTAAGTTATAACAGACTTATTACCGACGGACATGTTTACTTCCGTCGGTACAATGACTTTATACCGACGGAAACATAAAATCCGTCGGTATAAACCAACGATTTTATACCGACGGCCCTTAATGTTCGTCGGCATAATCACTTTATACCGACGGCTAAATATTGTCCGTCGGTAAAAACCAACGACGAAACTCAGGGTTCCATTTTTTCCAGAGACTCGATTTTTACCCTGAGTTTCGTCGTGGTATATTACCGACGGACGTTAATTATTTGTCGGTATAAAGCCATGATGCCGACGGACATTACATATCCGTCGGTAAAAAGAGATACTTTTCACCGACGGGAATATGTTCGTCGGTAAAAACTTATTATACCGACGGAAATATATTTGCTATCGGTAAAATGTTTATACCGACGGAATATATTTAACCGTCGGTAATAAATGTGTTAAAAAAATTAAAAAAATCAAAGTTATAATACCGACGGACATTATTAATATCGTCGGTAAAAAGTACATTATTACCGACGGGCATAAAAATGTCCGTCGGTAAATAACCTATTTCTTGTAGTGTTAGGATGCGGTTGAGGGTTCTACCGCTCAGGTTGGACTTGGGTAAACCTTGAACCCGACCTAATCAGCCAGTATTGGAGCCTACATTGAGATAAAGAAAAGAAAAGAAAAAAAAAGAAAGAAATAGAGCAGAACAAATAGAATACAATATAAACTCTGAAACAGTAGTAAACCCACAGTATTAAGGAATAAAAAAATACAACAAATACCGTACACATGTACACAACGGGTCCCACATGAATACAGTACATGGGGGTTTATTCGACGCATTAAACATGAACGTCTCCGCACCAAATCATCCGGCTAGCTACTGCTGCCTGCATGCATGGTGGTCACGGCGGCCGCTGCGGTCGTGATGGCGGTCACTTCGTAGGTGGTGGTGCGTGGTGGTGGTACTTCTTATGCTCGGGTGCCGGTGCATGGTGGTGCTTGGGGTGATGGTGCTCGTGATGGTGCTCGTGGTGGTGTTCGTGGTGGTGAGGAGGCTCCGCTGGCCGCTTGTGGTAGGAGGGTGGTAGAGCGCCCTCTACGGAAGGGAGGGCTGCTCCCACCAGGAATACCAACGTAAACAGAAGCAGCCATGCACGCATGCCCATCTCTCTCTAGCACTCTCTCTCTCTAGCTCTTCTATGCCTTCTTCTGTGTGATGAGGTACTATATATAGGCGGAAGGGGTGGCAGGTTGTGGAGAAACCCTAATGGCAGTGGGGTTGGTATGAGGGGATCGAGTAGTAATTAAATAATTTTAGGTCAAGAAATGATGGGGCTTGTGATCTAGTGTAGAGCTCTTCTGGGGTGGGAGGATGCTATCAACCTTCCATGCAGCTCCCAAAGCGTTCGGCGGGTGGTAAATGGTGGAGGTTTTTGGGGTGGTGGACTTTTTTTTTTTTTTTCAAGTTAAAAGCCAACCTGTCCACTTCTCTTACCAACCTCTATCCAAACACTGGGTGTCAATCCCAATGGGTTGCAGTAGGTCTAGAGAGAGAGAGAGAGAAGAGTAATGGATGAGGTGGAAGAGCAAAGGAGAATAGAGGAAGATTTCCTCCCTTCATTATTCCCCTCACAGCCCAAGGGGAACAATGGAAGGAAAGTGCACAGATGTTAGTCACTCGCATATGGGAGAAGGGGAGGTTGCTGCCCAACTGATGTTTGCAGGTAAGTCGGGCTCTTATGTGGTTAGGCCAAAGACAACTACAACTAAGGTGGTAGCACTTCAGCCTGAGGCACAGCAGATGCTCGACAATATGCCGGACCCAGTGATCTACTCGTTGCACAAGCATGAGTTTAGACTGCAGAATCTACTAGTTGCACAAACATATTAGTAGATTCTGCAAGCATGAGTATAGACTGAAGAATCTACTAACTTACTGACTGACATATTAACTCGTTTTACTATATTCTGTTTATTTATTTAATTTTATTGAAATCCACGAAAGTAATCATTCGTCAATGATAGTTGGACAAAGAAAACGATGGTCGAATTGCCGCCTTCAAACGTCTGACGATCATGGAAGATGGTCACGATCAGGAGGATGATGACTGATCCTTTTCCAATCCCTTATTTTTCTATATATTGATCATTTTTCAGCACCGTTTATTTATTTATACTGGTCCTATTCCAGTGCTATTTCCATAACCTTTTATATTGTTGTAATTTATTAATAGCTAGTCTGTTCTCTAGTTGAGTATGTAATTATTAAATTATTATAAATTAAAAACATGGACGAGTGATGGCGAGTACAAGTGTATTTGGGGTGCTCCAAGGACGACACAACACCTCCGCTTCTCTAGGCCTCTCTCTCTCTCTCTCTCTCTCTCTCTCTCTCTCTCTCTCTCTCTCTCGGTAACCGCACAAGTAAAAAGATACTCACGAATATCTTTAAATCCCAGAATCCGTTTTCACTCTTGTATGAGTATATGCATAATAAAAGATACAATCCCTATCCATCTATTTCGGTTAAAATCTAAAAATGCAAAAACATATATGATGAGTATTTTAAAATATAGTAGGTATAGTGCGCCTATATAAGAGAGTATATATAGGTGTGTAACTAGCTTTCTCTCTCCAGCTACTCTCTTTAAGTCTCTTGTCAATTCGATGTCGGTTCTTTTTTGAGAGTGAACCGAATCTTTAGTCGAGGGAACATCCAAGTCGCCTGTCAAGGATGATTTAACCCTTTTTGTCCTGACCCTTACGTAGCCAGTCGTTACTTGTCAACAACATTGACAAACTTGCAAACATCCATTTGACTTACCAATTATATCGGTACAATCTAGACTAATCTTTTGCACATCAATTATCATAGTGATCCTAATGTATTCTATTTCATCTTATAATGCTAGTGCCAATTATTACATTGCAATAGTTTCAACCCTAGAATATATGATACGAGAGCTCATTACCCTGGCCAAGATAAGCTCCACTAGGATACACGAATTAAGCATCATCAAACTAAACAAATTATAGTTTAACGATAAATATAGCATCCATGAGATTGAATTACATTTTATTGAAGTATCATAAATTATTTTTTTTAGTATATGTTATCATTTAATCATACTCATATTGTGAAAAGATAAAAATTGTATGGTTTGTGAGTGGAAATACCTGGTAAAAGTAACTGGCCTCAGCTGGGAAAAAAATTGAGAAAAATGTGATTATCCACTGATTGGTAAGGGATCCCACATGCACGATATGCATGGGGCTGTGAACCCGCTCATGCATAATCCAAATAAAATAGGTATGGCAACAAGGTTGGGCTGCGGTACAACCAAGGCCTAGGAGTCCACCCCTGGCTAATGACCCTGAAAAGGAAATATCAGTTGAGATGGAATTCTAGAAAAGTGTGACTACCCACTAATTGGGTAGGGATCCCGTGTGCACAATATAGGACCGTGAACCCCCGCTCATGCATAATCAAAATAAAGTAAAGCAACATGATTAGGCTGCGATAAAGCCAAGGTCTAGTAGTTCACCCCCAGGTAATGACCCCGAAAAAAAGATAAGCATAATACCCCTGTGGTGAAAGACCAAGCCGCCTTTTGATCAGCTAGGTTTACTGTAGGAGTGCTTGTAGGGTTTTGTCAGTTGTCGGATCTAGTAAAAAACCGATAGGTTCATAAGTTATTTCAATTATATGAAATTATTATGTTCCTTGTTATTGTTATTTCTTTGCAAGTCTTTTAAACTATCTTCTATTGTATGTTCTATTAATCAATTCAAATATTTTTGTCAATATTATTTGAGATATATATTTAACATTGTTACAATTTGTTTAGTGTGGTGATGGCTGTGGACTTACAAAATCGTCTTGGTTTTTAAGTTATTTTTATTCTTATGAAAATGCCTTAGGTTACAATGGAGGATCTGGTGCGCGCCCAGAGGAAAGGTTCAGAGTGGAGTCTAGTCATGCACGACAATGAATCGACAAGAATGATATCCTCATTGATGTAAATAATATACCTTATATAAATATTATCATGTTTTGAGGATTCTCGCTGTTATGTAAATATTAACAATCCGTGCTTCGAGCAACTCAGAAGTTTTTTTGGGTGGTCTTAGGTGCAGGGCGTTACAGTTGGAGCAGCTCGTTCTTGGAGGAGAGGGAAGTGTTTTGCTTCTTTGCCGGTTTGGGTGAGTTTCCCTAATCTTCCTATCCCTTGGTGGTCAGAGTTATCGATTAGTCGAATATCGAGTGGTATTGGAAATCCAATCAAGACAGATATTCCTACAGCAAATGGGAGGATGAATTTTGCTCGATGCAGTGTTGAGGTGAAACTTAGGGAAGATCGAGTTACCAAATGTTGTGCCAACGTGGAATCTTGACGTATCTATCAAGTTTCTTCAGCCAGACGTGTACGAGTCGAAGCCGCCCAAGTGTAAAAATTATCGAGTGTTGGTTCATGCAGAGGAGGATTGCTATTCTAAAAATGCTAAAGATAATGGGATGGGTACACAAGGCTTTTCCTTGAGTGGGTAGCAGACCAATGGTTTTCGGCCGGCTAGACATGGGGGCAAGTTGGCATGGATCCCGAAGGTAAACTGAATGGAAATAGGAGTTGGCTTGAAGACTACAAAGCCTGGTATCCAAGAAAATGCAGAAATGGATGTGGTTGAGGAATCGGGTCCTATGGATCTTGTTCAGCAGTAGAAATCTGATGTTGCTGATCATAATCCTGTCCAAATTGAAGAGGGGCAGCAAGTGCAGCTTGAGGGTTCTATAGAGATTGAAGAGGTAACTGGTCTTCCTAGGAATGAAGCTCAGATTATGGGACCTCAGCCCATTGCTCTGGATGAGGCTTTTGACTCAGGGATTGCTAGGTTTTAGGGTTTTGCTCAGCATAAGGTAGTGGAGCTTGTGCCTTTAGCTTCTGCTGATTTTGTAGCTACAATACTGCAGCTATAAAAGTAAGTATGTCCCAAACACACAAGATATTGTCTGCTTTGACCGTGCCCGCACGAAGACTTCCCAGGAAGGTCACCTATCCTAGTACTACTCTCGCCCTAGCACGCTTAACTACAGAGTTCTTACGAATTCCGTAGTGGCGCACGGTTTTAAAACGCGTCTTCTATGTTTGAAAGGAAAATTTTAATATATAGCTAAGGATCTACTTCTTTCTAGGTGATATGGGGCTAACTTGTGGCCTTGTGCACCTCACCTCATCCATCTTGGCCTCATAGCCTCAAAAGTCTTGACTTTTGGCTGTTTGCTATTGGATCTTGGTCGTCACAATCCACACCCCTTAAGGATACACGTCCACGTGTAGGGTTTGACCACCCATTGCGAGTAGAATCAGATTTGATACCATTTTGTAACATCCGTCCCAAATACATAACATATTATCTGCTTTGCCCGTGCCCGTATGAGAACTTTCCAGGGAGATCACTCATCCTAGTACTACGCTCACTTGAGCACGTTTAACTCTCGTCCATCCTAGTAAACTCTCCTCATTGTTACACACTCATTTTAGAAACCGTTGATCCTTCTCAAGCACTTTTCTAGAGGTGTTGGTTATCCTTATTTTTCAGTTGATTATGTAATAACTGGTGAGGCTATATTGGATGTGTTAGATGCAATGAATAAATAACAGTACGTATCTTTTGTTTTTGTTTGCTAGGCTTTTCCTCAAAGCCCGGTAGGTAGGCTTTTCGATCGATGGAATCTCTACTGCAATTCCTTTCCAATTGCAGTAGATGCCCAAAAGGTTATGTCTTAGGTTTTAGTTGGATTTGGGGTATAAGATAAGGGTATAAATGATATGTTAAAATTTTTGAGTAGGTTATTATGTAACGGATGGGAGATAGGGGCTAGTTATAGATTTTTGGGGTATAAATAAAATTTCCCAAAAAAGATTAACGCGTTCATGAAGAAGATGATTATATATCTGTAGAATGTATCGAGGTGATGCAAAATTTTTTGAAACTTTTTGAGGAATTATGAGGGAGGATATTGTTCGAGATATCCAAGGATTCTTCCGGTCGGGGATTATGCCAGCCGGATGGAATGACACAAGTGTTGTTCCGATCCCAAAAACTTTGAACCTTATGTGTCCGGAGGACTATCCCTCGATCAGTCTTTGTAATCAAAGATACAAATTTATTTCTAAAATTCTAATGAATAGACTAAGGGTGGTGTTACCTGCTATTATTCAGAAAGAACGTACAACATGGTTTTCTTACAGGCCGGTCGGTCCGAGATAATGTCGTTCATGCCTAGGAGGTTCTTCATGCAATACATAAGGCACTAGCTTCCCAAGCGGTGATGACTATAAAGGCGGATTTGGAGAAACCATATGACAGGGTTCATTGGGATGCCCTACAGGGGTGATCATGGATAAGATGGGCTTTGATCCGATATGGCAATTGTGGATCTTGCAATGTGCCTCGATTGTCACCATGAGTCTGTTGATTAATGGGGAGAGCGAGGTGTTTCAGCCAAGCTGTGGTTTACGGTAAGGTTATCCATCATCCCCTTATCTCTTCCTATTGGTGTCTCAACTTATACATTGGGAACTCGATTGTTTTTTGCAAGATGGTGATATTGAAGGTTTTGTTACTTCTCGGGTCCCCTAATCAGTGAGCACTATCGCCTATGCAGATGATTATTTGTTTTTCACTAGGGCCGCGATGGTTGATGTGTGGGGTTTAAAAGCTTTGTTTTTCCAGGTGGCGCAAAGTACGGTTTTGGCTATTTACCCCTTAAAATCGAGTATTAAATTCTCTAAGAGTGTCCCTCAGAGGGAGAGGGCTCGATTGGTTAGAGCTCTTTATATGGAAGAACAAAAAGGTCCCTGGATGCACCTCGAAATTCCAGTACGTGGATGGAGTGAGAGTTCAGACTAAGTACTATCAATTCCTTCTGGGTCAGCTGGAGACAAAATTGTCGGGATGGAAGTCTAAAATGATATCTCAAGCAGGACGACTGGTTTTGTTACAGGGGGAACATCGACTCCGCCTTATATCCTGGGACGTGATTACTGGGGAGAAGACCCAAGGGGGACTTCAGGTGTATAGTTTTCTGTGTAGACAAGTCCAATTGGGAGTTGCAAGCTTAGCCCATCTGTTGCAGGCTACTCATGCGGGAGCGGTTTGGGTCCGGTCAGCCATGCAATTATCGAACAAAAACTGGATAAATTGGCAAGGGAGTGCTTCTGCTAGCTTGCAATGCATGGTGAAGATGGTTCAAAGACTGGGTGAGGAGTCGCTTGGTTTTAACAGGAAGTATTGTCAAATATTATATTCTCTTTGGGGAGATTTACAGGCCCCGCCGGAGAATCCAGAGTCGTGGATCAATGCGGATCTATGGAGGCTCCGGCTGCCGCCTAAGGTGCATCTCTTTTTATGGCGGGTTGTCCATGGAACTTTGGCAATAGCTTCTATTATGTGTCAATTCAACGTCTGCGTATGAATTTCGGGTCTGGCCCTTGGTGTCAAACTCCGGATGAAGATATATATTGTCCATGTTTTTTTGGCGTCTGTAGACACACGAATTTCGTCGGACCCGAACCCGACTTACGTGTGTCAACGCGGATGCAAACCCGACACGCGGACCCGACTCAAAGGCCCCTACGTGGATGCAAACCCGACACGCGGACCCGACTCGCGCGCACCGATACGGACCCGGACCCGACTCGCACCTAGCAAAGAGGAGCGGACCCCATGCGTCAAGGGGGGCCGGCCCCTACTAGGGTCCGAACCCCATGGGGCCGGCCCCTACTAGGACCCGAGCCACATGGGGCCGGCCCTAGTAGGACCCGAACCCCATGGGGGGCCGGCCGGCCCTGCAAGGAAAGGGGAGAAAAAGAAAGAAAAGAAAAAGGAAAGAAAAGAAAGGAAAGAAAAGAAAAAGGAAAGAAAAGAAAAGGAAAGAAAAGAAAGAAAAGGAAAAAATACCGCCATGCGCGGGGGGAGGTAGCGTATGACGTCTGCACACACGCGGATCTGCGCCGATCCCTCGATCCGACGCACAAGACGAAGCGCCCGATCGCCATCGATTTCGTGCGCAAAATCCAGCCATAATTGCACCTGCCAGAAAAGGAAAACAATTAAATGTTATTCCCTTCATCAATGGATGAATAAAATCCGGGTAATTATGAGAGAGATACAAAGGGGATTTAAAATTAAAAAGTTTCCATATCTCTCTCCCCACCTCTTTGCCTATAAATAGAGGGGGTGGGGGAAGGAAAAAATGGTTGGAAAGTTGAAGACAAAGCGCCAGAGCTCTGCAGAAGAGAGCACGCTTCTTCATCGACCCGAGGCTTCACGAGGCACAGTCAAGCCTGTCCCGAGGGATCGGCTTACTGAAAGTCCTCATCAATGTGAAGGCCCTTGCACACGAAGATCATCCCTTCGACTCCGTGCACGAAGAAGAAAGCTCGGAGAAGAAGAACCCTTCGACTCCGAAGACGCCAGAAGCAAAGGCCGGAGAAGAAGAGGAGCGGCACTACCCCGTCGTCTCCAACAAGCTTCGACTCCGATCAAGCCCAAAAGCCCGGAGAAGAAGAGGAGCGGCACTACCCCGTCGTCTCCAACAAGCTTCGACTCCGATCAAGCCCAAAAGCCCGGAGAAGAAGAGGAGCGGCACTACCCCGTCGTCTCCAACAAGCTTCGACTCCGATCAAGCCCAAAAGCCCGGAGAAGAAGAGGAGCGGCACTACCCTGTCGTCTCCAACAAGCTTCGACTCCGATCAAGCCCAAAAGCCCGGAGAAGAAGAGGAGCGGCACTACCCCGTCGTCTCCAACAAGCTTCGACTCCGATCAAGCCCAAAAGCCCGGAGAAGAAGAGGAGCGGCACTACCCCGTCGTCTCCAACAAGCTTCGACTCCGATCAAGCCCAAAAGCCCGGAGAAGATGCCGACACCATAACCGTCACCAAGGTCGAGGTCGAGAAATTGAAGACGAAGCGCCAGAGCTCTGCAGAAGAGAGCACGCTTCTTCATCGACCCAAGGCTTCACGAGGCACAGTCAAGCCTGTCCCGAGGGATCGGCTTACTGAAAGTCCTCATCAACGTGAAGGCCCTTGCGCACGACGATCGCCCCTTCGACTCCGTTCACGAAGAAGAAAGCTCGGAGAAGAAGAACCCTTCGACTCCGAAGACGCCAGAAGCAAAGGCCGGAGAAGAAGAGGAGCGGCACTACCCCGTCGTCTCCAACAAGCTTCGACTCCGATCAAGCCCAAAAGCCCGGAGAAGAAGAGGAGCGGCACTACCCCGTCGTCTCCAACAAGCTTCGACTCCGATCAAGCCCAAAAGCCCGGAGAAGAAGAGGAGCGGCACTACCCCGTCGTCTCCAACAAGCTTCGACTCCGATCAAGCCCAAAAGCCCGGAGAAGAAGAGGAGCGGCACTACCCCGTCGTCTCCAACAAGTCCTCGATCCCGATCAAGCCCCAAAGCCCGGAGGAGAGAAGCGAAGCGTCATCACCCCGTCGTCTTCGACAAACATCTGCACCATCCACGAAGAAGAAAGGCTGGAACAGATCATCTGAAGCGTCGCCACCCCGTCGTCTTCATCAACAAAAGCCGACGCCACAACCGTCGCACGGAGATCGGTGCTACCCCCACCATCTTCGAAAGCATCCTTCGACTCTGATCACGCCAAAGAAGCCCGGAGAAGAAGAGAAGTCCCGTCAACACGCAAACCGTCGAAGCACCAAAGAAGTAGCCCACGTCGTTCGAGGAAGAAGATCGAGTTGACGCTGAAGCTAAAGCCAACGCAAGAAGTCGAAGCAAAGCCCCAGTAAAGCCCGCGCCAAAGCAACGCAAGTGCCAAAGCCAAGCGACTACGCCGGCCACGAGCAAAAGCACCGCACGTTCTAGCCGATACGACGCGAAGTCCGGAAGAACGAAAGCATCGCAAGTCTCTCCCAGCTACGTCCAAGTGCAAGCGCCAAAGCAAAGCAAAAGCCAGAGCCACGCCGGAGCCAAGCTAAAGCCAAAAAGCCAAAGCCAAAGCCAACGCCAAAAGCTCGATCGACGCCGCGAACCGACGATCAAGGACACCGAGGTCAAGCAAGGAACGAGGAAGACACGAAGACCGAGGAACGAAGCCGAAAACCCCCTATCCGAGAAAGCGCGAAGCACGGAAGGGACAAAGCAACGGTGGACATTCCTTAGCCTCTCCAAAACCCTCTCCCTGTAAAACCCCTGTCCTGGGCAGCCCCTTCAGAGCTCTCGCACGAACACCACGTGGAGACGCGGATCAAAGGGATCCCCCAGAAGATCTTTCCCACAATCCCCTGATCAAAACTCGCCGCAACCCGGACTCGCTACACCCGAGCAACCCGGGTCCCGGCCACAATTGTAATCTCGTTTTGTGCAATAAAGCCGACCCGTACCTTTTTTGCGCATACAGATTTCTGGCACGCCCGGTGGGACCTCTTCTCCTTTCACCCGTACGGTTGAAGAAGCTGCTTGAAGTTCGCGATGGCCGGAACAAACAACGATGCGTTTGCTCCAAGCCTCTCACCAATCGCCGAGTCTCCTCTACTCCGCCACGGTGATCCAGTAAATCCGGAGGGTGATGCTCCTCCAATGGTGCGCGTCTACACTCGGCGTACACGGACTCGTGCGGACATCTTCGTGCCAGAAGCTACTATCGAAGATGCTCGCCAAAGCGCCGACGAGGCCCTGGTGCATGAAGAAACGAGCCTCGATCCTGGAGCCCATGTCCAGAAGTTTGGGGAGGACCAGCCCCAACCCCGAACCAGTTCGGGTTCTCCAGCAGACGTTGCACCTCCTCTGCAGGGGGCAAACATCAATCATCAACCAGAAGCAAGTCGGCGTAACTACGTCTCCGATGATGACGGCGAGGATGCGAACATGCAACACCGAGACGTTCTCCGTCACCACCCTCCGTCCGCTCTTCAGCTCCAAGTCATACAGATGAGCGAGCATATGGCGCAAATTACTCGGCTGATGGAGGAGAAGGATCGTCACATCAACACTCTGCTCCAAAAGCTAAGCGCAAAGGACGCTGCAGCAGTCGGCCAACCCGTCGCTTCTCCAGTAGCCGCTCCAGTTCCGTCTTCAACTCCCGCTCCTGCAGAGGTTGCTCCGACGATTCAAGCAGTTACTCCAGCGCTCTCCTCGGCTCCCGTCCCATTGGAAGTCGTCTACCCAGCGCCAGCCTCGGCGGCCACTCAACCTCCAGCAACGGCAACGATGAACGCTCAGCAAGTCCAAGCGTTGATAGCCGACATGATGCGCTCTCACGGCAGTGGCCTTCCTCCGATCACGGCGGCATACTCGAAGCCCTACACTACGAGGATCCAGCAGCTACGCTTCCCAGTCGGATTCCAGCCGCCAAAGTTTCAGCACTTCGACGGAAAGGGAAATCCGAGACAGCACGTTGCCCACTTCATTGAGACCTGCAATAATGCCGGCACATATGGCGACGAGATGGTGAAGCAATTCGTCCGCACCCTCAAAGGCAACGCGTTCGACTGGTACGTTGATCTTCCTGCAGGAACCATTGACAGCTGGGATCAGATGGAGAGGGAGTTCCTCAATCGCTTCTACAGCACCAGACGAACCGTCAGCATGATCGAACTCACCGCCGTCAAGCAAAGGAAAGACGAGCCAGTGATCGACTACATCGACAGGTGGAGGAACCTCGCGCTGAATTCACGAGACCGCTTGTCTGAAGACTCGGCTATCGAGATGTGCACCCAAGGCATGCACTGGGGTCTGCTCTACATCCTCAAGGGTATCAAGCCTCGGTCTTTCGAAGAACTCGCGACTCGGGCTCATGACATGGAACTCAGCCTAGCAAACCGCGGGGACTTGAAGAACAAGGACTTCTTGAAGATAGAGAAGAAGGACAAGCCACCGGCAACGAAACTGAAACAAGTCAATGTTGCTGACGTCGCTTCGACCTCCAAGCCGCTCAAGATCGGTGGCAAGCCAGATCAGAAGAAGGGAGTCGCCATACCACCGCCTCCGCCGCTAAGACAAAGGATGACTCTCGAGGAGCTCGAAGCCAAAGAGTACCCTTTCCCAGACTCGGGAGTCTCCTCCATGTTCGACCAACTGCTGCAAGAGAAGATGATAGAATTACCTCCTTCAAAGAGGCCCGAGCAGATGCATCGCGTCGACGACCCTCTCTTCTGCAAATACCACCGGGTGGTGAGTCATCCCATCGAAAGATGCTTCGTCTTCAAGGAAAGAATCATGGCACTCGCCAAGCAAGGGAAGATAGAGATCGACTCCGGGGAGGTTGCTACGGCCAACATGACGTCCATCACCTTCGGCTCCTTCTCGCCGGTACTCGTTGCCGCTCGACGAAGCATGCCCAAATTGCGCCTCAATCGTCAAGCGTCAATCGCTAAGTCAACTTCCCGGCCGAAAGTCTCGAAGCGACGTCAACATACTCCTGCGCTCACCGAGGAGGGAACACCGCTGCCCTGGGGGCAATCATCGCTCACGCCAGCACCTCTTCCAAGCAATGCTGCATCCCAACAGGCGCTCCAAAGGAGATATGAGCAAGGAGATCCAGAAGTCGGTCTGCTGGGCCAGCCTTCGGGGAAGTTCGACTATTACGTCCTCTACTCAAGGCCTCCGTCCGTTCCAATCGACGAAATCAAGCCCACCGGCTGGGGATCGGGAGAGGAGCCAGTGGAACCTCGAGAAGAGCAAGTCCCTTCCAGTCAAGCTATGTCCCAACGCACTCTTAGAGAAAGATACGAGCAGGGAGACCCAGAAGTCGGTCTGCTAGGCCAGCCATCAGGGAAGTTTGACTATTACGTCCTCTACTCAAGGCCTCCATCCGTTCCAATCGAAGAAATCAAGCCCACCGGCTGGGGATCGGAAGATGAGCAAGTAGAGCCTCCGGAAAAACAAGTGTCATCAAAGAAGCCAGTTGTTGCTGACGACCATCATCCTAGCGAAGGGGAATCCACCGACGAAGAAGCATGGGTCATGCTACCGCGGCGGCGAAAGCCTTGGCAAGAAAAGAAGCTCAAGCAAGACCGTGTGATGAGGGGATTCACCAAGCGGAAGACCTACAAGAAGAAAAGCAAGACTCCAGGAAGGAAGGCGTTCAAAGTACCGTCAGCGAGCCGAGACGATATCCTTCAGCAGAGTCTTCCAGAGCCGACAACTTTGCAAGAGTTCTTCCCGGATCACTTCCTCCCGGTGGACCAACACGTCAAGGTGTCTTGTTGCATGGTCGAAGTCCATGAAGTGTCGGAAAGAAAGAACGAAGCCGAAACTTCTGAAGAAGGCGACTCCACCGATGAGGGGGACGACTCCAACGATGGGGGCACCGCCGCTCACGACGAAGCAATCTTGCACATGCCGCTCGTAGAGGCTTTGCATCTTCCGAAGAAGGCTCGCCTGGCAATGGCGGCGGCCTTGGCCGATCCAGATAGCTACAAGAGAAAAAGGAAGGATGACCAGAAGGGCAAAGCTGTAGCCTCGTGTGATGCAACGATAACCTTTTCAGACGAGGACCTGCAACTCGGGACGCGATTGCACAACCGGCCTCTTTACGTTTCGGGATACATCAAGGAGAAGCCAGTGAACCGAATCTTATTGGACTGCGGCTCCGCTGTCAACATCATGCCCATCCAGACGATGCGGCAACTCGGCATTACCGACGACCAGCTCTCACCAAGTCAGTTGGTCATTCAAGGCTTCAACCAAGGCGGACAGTCCACCGTTGGAATCATTCGTCTGAAGCTTTCCATCGGCCCGCTAGATACGACGGTCCTCTTCCACATCATCGACTGCCGGACATCATATCGTCTCCTGCTAGGAAGACCATGGCTGCACGAGAACGGCATCATAGTATCCACCTGGCATCAATGCCTCAAGTACTACGAAGAAGGCGTGGAGAGATGCATAGTTGCGGACGACAAGCCATTCAACGAGGCCGAGGCACACCTGGCCGACGCTAAATTCTACCAAGCAAAGGGCCTGGTCGCGGAAGTTCTGCCGGCTAAAACCCCTCGAGCTCAAAAGATTGAAGAAGTAAATAAGGAAAAGACTCCTCTTCCCGGGAATCCAGTGCCACCTTCTGACGAGGCGAGACCCAAGGTCCAAGGAACGCCGAAACCTGGACAAAGGATGCGCATCAGCTTCGAGCCAAGAGCAATGCAACATACCCCGTTGCCAATCCAAACGGCGCCTGTCTTGCGTCTCGCGCCTCAGTGGCTCCGCAAATCCGAGCGATCGCCTTCTACTCCGACAAGGAAGCTGGCCCCAACGTTATCTCAGGCCAATGTCATCACTCTGCAAGAAATGACGGTGCCACTACCTAGTCTGGCAGAAGCTCCGAACCCAAGCAGACCCGTCGAATCGGCAGACCTCGAGCCACTCGGATTCAAACCGGAAGGGAGTTGGGGGCAAAATGCTGCCAAATTGCTGTTTAGAGCTGGCTATAACGAGGAAAGCGCCATGGGCACACTCCCACCAGCAGCAACTCCGCATGGGATGACAAGAACTCAAGCTCGGCTATTTCAAAACGGAGAGCAAATTCCCCCGAACCGCCGAGGCATCGGCTCCAGTCAAGCTCCGTTGGTCATCAGAATCACAACAAAAAAGACCTTCACCTCGAACTACATCGAGGTAAGGATGGTAGATGAAGCAGCTGAAGGATCGACAATCTCCGATGCACTCTCTACCTACCTCAGCCATCCAGACAGCAAGAGAAGACGACGACGGGTTCGAGGCCAAGCCTTGTTCCGGAAGCAAACCAGAGGTGGTAAAGACTGGTCGAATCGAAAACGCACATCCGTCTTCGAGAGGCTCGGGCCAGTCAAACAATCAAAGAAGAAGTCGGCGTTCGATCGTCTGGGGATGCCAATCGAGGACTTCGTCTCAACACCCACCCACCCACCCATGGCGGCCGTCAATCATATCTCCATTACGAATCCCGACAACGGTGATACTTCTACTTCGGACGACGAATTGCAAGATGCCCCGTCGGTCCTCGCAGAAGGGGGGCAGTCCACCGTTGATGACTCAAAGAAAGGGGGCAGTCCAAGAAGACGACGACGGCATACTTCTTCAGTGCCTAGGGCCAAATCCTTACTGTCTTGGGGGCAACCGTCTCTCATGCAAGCACTCCCTCTTCCAAACAAAGCTACGTCCCGGCACCTGCTCAAAGCTAGAGACGAACAAAGAAGCCCCGAAGTCAACCTGCTAGGCCAACCATCGGGCAAAATTGACTATTATGTCCTCTACTCCAGGCCTCCTTCGATTCCAAATGAAGAAATCAAGCCAACCAGCTGGGGATCAGAAGATGAATCGGTACAGTCTCTAGAAGTGCAAGTCCTTTCGATCAAAGAAGTGCCTTCAGTTACAGCACCAGTTCTTCACCTTGGCGAGGAAGATCTTACTGATGAAAACACATGGGCTATGGCGCCTCGAAGGAGAAGGCCACGACGATCAAGCTATAGGATAGCACGCCTAGCTAACCATGAGAAAGATCGGGCGACAAGAAAACTCCTCAGAAGAAAGTCCTTCAAGGAAAAGAATGAAGCTCCAGGAAGAAAGACGTCCAAAGTACCACCAGCAAATCTGAAAAATCTCCTCCAGCAAAGCTCTCTAGAGCCAGTGACACTCCAGGAGTTCTTTCCCAATTGCTTCCTTGAAGCTGATCAAAACTTCAAGGTCTCCTGCTGCATGATGGAAGTTCACCGCGTGCTCCGGAAATACAATGAAGAAAGCGACTCCAACATAAAAGGCATGGGGAGAAGCATCACTGCCAACGGCAAGCTGTTCAACAAGGCTAAAGCACACCTTGCTGATGCCAAGTTTTACAAGGCCAAAGATTTCGTTGCAGAAGCTCCTCCAGCAAAAGCTCCACAAGTCCAGGAAGCCAAAGCAGCTGCGATGGACAAAAACTCTCAACTTGCAAAACCAGTGACATCCTCCAGCCAGATGGTGCACAAAAATAAGGAAGCGCCGGCATCAAGACGGAAAATTCATGTCAACTTCAAATCAAGCTTGATGCGAGGCGTTCCGTTGCTTGCTCAAGCTGCTTCAGTCCAGCGGCTCGCACTTAAGTGGCTTCGCAAACCAGGACGATCGCCTTCCACTCCAGCAAAGGAACCAGCGTCATCATTCTCCGAGGCCGACTTCATCACTTTGCAAGAAACGACACTACCGTTACATGGTCTGTTGCAATTCTCGAGGTCAACCGAGTCTTCCAAGTACACCAGCTCCGAGCAACTCGCAATCAAGCCAGAAGGCACTCGGGGGCAAAACTCCACCGAGTTGATGTTCAAATCCAGCCGCAGCAAAGAAAGCATGATGCACATGGGTTCACTACCCTCAGCTGCAATACCACATCGCCTGACAAAGACTCAAGCTCGTCTCTGCAAAAGCGGCGAACAAATCCTTCCAAATTGCCGGGGCATCGACTCCAGTCAAACTCCAACAATCATCAAAACTCCAGTCAAGAAGATCTTCACTTCCAACTATATTGAAGCGAAGAAGACGGGCGATAGCTGCGAACCAGTGGCGACTTTGCCTACCAGTGGCAAGTCCCTCAAAAGGTACTTTGCCTAGCGCAAGGTTACCCCCCTTGCCCAAAAAAAAAAAAAAAAAAAAAAAAAAAAAAAAAAAAAAAAAGGGAATAACCGAACTACGTGCGACTTGATCCCTCTCAGTAGGGTACGTAGGCAACCTACAAAGGTTCAGTCCAGACAAAAAAAAAAAAAAAAAAGAAACATCCCAACGTCGTCCAAGAAGGCCAGTCCAGAAGAGAATGAGTGCAGATCCACAAGTCCAGTTAGCAAACCGAAAGATGACAAGAAAGTCAGTCCTTGAGGCGCTGGAGCAGCTCGCCCCCTGCGGCCTACACGCGCTGCAACTCCCGGGGTAGAGAAGCCGTTAACTTCCGACGCGTCGCCAGCTATGCGCTGCGTCACAAGGGTCGCTCCGGAAGCCTTCTCGATCAATGCACCAGCTCCCGACACTTCGTCAGCTCTTCACTGCTTCGCAAGCTCTGCTCCAGACATCTTCTCGGTCGCTCGAGCTTTCCCCAAATGAAACTCCAGATTCTAAAGCGACGCACGAGTGTGGCAAGTCGAAGTCCCTAAGGCGCCAAAGTGGCTCGCTCCCAACAGCTTACACGCGCTGCAATTCCAGGGGTAGGGAAGCAGTCAACTCTCGACGCGTCGCCAGCCTTCCGCTGCTTCACAACCTCTGCTCCAGAAGTCTTCTCGGTCGTTCGGGCATTCTCCAGCTTCTGAAGCGATGCTTGACGTCTCTCCCCCTCAGTCGCAGCTAAGCCCAAGGAAGCGTCTTCCAGCGAAGACCGTCGTAAGCAATGAAGCTCGCCACCCTCCAAAGAAGGTGCGCATCTGCTCCGCTAAAAAAGAATCGTTGCCTTGAAATCCACCGGGCTCATGCAAAAGCTCAGGCCCACCTGAAGGATGGAAACTGCCACTGAAGTCAAAAGCAGCAACCCAAAGAATGGCGGACGCATAAACAACAGCCGCAGCCTTCGTGACCTCCACAAAGCCAAAAGAACCACTGGAGCTGTCATCAAGGTCAAGATCGACAAGCAAAAGACAACCAAAGCAGTTTACTCCTTGTTGATGCTCGTGGCCTCGTCATCCTTTTTAGAACGCCCATCTCGGTGTCCTTCAAGCTGACATTGCTACCAGAAAGGTGCAACCTCGCTAGTAACTCTAAACCCGCGGTTGACCTCATCAATAATCTAGCCAGCCTTCGGAAGGTACTCAGGGGGCCGAATCTTGCAAGGATATGAAAAGTGCAAGACCGATCGAGAGGTAAAGTCAATTCAAAAAAAAAAAAAAAAAAAAAAAAGGGGAGCCACCTTCCTGGCCTTCAACGCCTCCGACTCATCCTCGCACCAGGCGATCGCCACCACACTCGGCTTCGTCTTTTCGCCGTGCCGTTGTCATTATGCTCCCGCACCAAGAAGACGATAACACTCCGCTAAAGAATCTTTCGGCTCCAAGCCGCCGAAGAATGCTTCGACGCCAAGACTGAAGCTTTCGTCTTCGCGAGCCGTCGAAGAATCCTTCGTCTTCAATCCGCCAGGAGGGCCTTCGTCTCCAAGCCATCGAAGAGGCCTTCGTCTTCAAGCGCCGCGCACCATCGCCACCGCCGTCGACGAAAGAGGCGACACCGGGAAGACGGAGCAAGTCTCGTGCAACCCCGGGCAGCACTCTTCCGCCGACGGTCTCCAAGCATCGAAGAAGCCTTTGTCTCCAAGCCGACGGAAGCCTTCGTCTTCAAGCAACGTGCACCATCGCCGCCTCCGTCGACGAAAGAGGCGACACCGGGAAGACGGAGCAAGTCTCGTGCAACCCCAGGCAGCACTCTTCCGCCAGGAGGGCCTTCGTCTCCAAGCCATCGAAGAAGCCTTCGTCTTCAAGCGTCGCGCACCATCGCCACCGCCGTCGACGAAAGAGGCGACACCGGGAAGACGGAGCAAGTCTCGTGCAACCCCGGGCAGCACTCTTCCGCCGACGGTCTCCAAGCATCGAAGAAGCCTTCGTCTCCAAGCTGACGGAAGCCTTCGTCTTCAAGCAACGTGCACCATCACCGCCTCCGTCGACGAAAGAGGCGACACCGGGAAGACGGAGCAAGTCTCGTGCAACCCCAGGCAGCACTCTTCCGCCAGGAGGGCCTTCGTCTCCAAGCCATCGAAGAAGCCTTCGTCTTCAAGCGCCGCGCACCATCGCCACCGCCGTCGACGAAAGAGGCGACACCGGAAAGACGGAGCAAGTCTCGTGCAACCCCAGGCAGCACTCTTCCGACGACGGTCTCCAAGCTCCAGCTTTCCGCGTAAAAAAAAAAAAAAAAAAAAAAAAAAAAAAAAAAAAAAAAAAAAAAAAGATACAGCCACCCTCCTGTCTGATCCAAACCCACGCATGGGAGGGAGCCGCTCGTCACAAGCCAAAATAGGAGAAGGGGACCCACAGCCCCCCTCCTTCTCCGATTCAGTCGGAGGCTGTCTGACTCGGAGCGCGATCAAGCCGGAGACGCCATTGTTGCCACCGCGTCCCCTCTCCCCAATCAGTTCCCGACACAACACAACACAAAAAAAAAAAAAAAAAAAAAAAAAAAAAAAAAAAAAGAGTAGAAGAGCAAAGTGGGGCGGGGCCTGCACCCCTTTCCCCAATGGTAAGCCAACAGCAAGGAGAAGGGGGGGGCCCCCAGCCGCTCCCTCCTTCATCTCCTACACGACCGGGGTCGGCGCCCGCGCCCGAGGCCACCACTGCGCGCCGCCCGCCGCCCGCCGCTGAAACCCGCGCCCGGCGACCGCACGTCGCTCGCCCGCGCCCACGCCGGCGCGCCGCCCGCCGTTGGCCCCGCGCCCAGCCGCCGCCGCCCCGCTGCGCCCGTCCGACGGCGGACCCGCACAGCCCCGGCCGCCGCCGGCTCCGAACACCACCGCGCGCTGCCCGCCGCTGGCCCCGAGCCCGACTCGCCGCCGCCGGCTCCGAACACCACCGCGCGTTGCCCGCCGCTGGCCCCGAGCCCGACTCGCCTGCGCACCACCCTCGCGCGCACGCCCCCGCGCCAGGGCCACTCCGCGCGTGCCGCAGCCACCGCCGCTCGCGCCCCGCGCCAGGGTCCCTCCGCGCGTGACGCGACCTCCGACCTGCGCCCGGGCCGTCGCCGCCACCGCAGCACCGAGCCGCTGCTGCCGTTGCCCCCGCGTACCAGAACCAGAAGAAGAAGAAGAAAGAAAGAAAAGAAAGAAAGAAAAAGAAAAGGAAGGAAGAGAAAAGGAAAGAAAAAAAAAAAGGGAAAGAAAAGAAAAGGAAAGAAAAGAAAGAAAAGAAAAGAAAAGAAAATAAAAGGAAAGAAAAAAAAAGAAGAAAAGAAAAGAAAAGAAAAGAAAAGGAAAGAAAAAAGAAAGAAAAAGAAGGAAGAGAAAGGAAAGAAAAAGAAGGGCCCGCGAGCCACTGGCACCCGTACCGCAGCTCGCGCGCCGCTCGGCCATCGCCTGCCACTGCTGCTGCTGCTGCCTCCGCGAGCCACCACCGCCGCGGCACCCCGGCCTTCACGCGCGCCGTAGCTAGCCACCGTCGCTATTGCTGTACTCCGTGCACACAAAAAAAAAAAAAAAAAAAAAAAAAGAGAAAGGAAAGGGGAGCTTCGCCTCGCTTGCAATGGCTCCACCTCCTCCTCATCGAGCCGAGGTGCGTCACTATCGCCAACACTCCGCCCGGGTGCATCGCCTTCATCTTCGCGCCTTCGTCACCCGCGCGCCGCCATGGGACTACGTCGAGACATGTTGCTTTCGTCTTCACGCTCCCGTCTCTCCTAAGTCGCCTTCGGACATCGTGCAACGGTCGCCGTCGACAATCGGCCTCGTCATTGCGCTCCCACACCGAGGGAGGGGCGACAGTCCTCCGCCGAGATGCACCGTCGCCGTCATTGCACTCCAGTCGCCCTCGCGCCAGTCTCGAACTCCGTGCAACGGCCACCTTTGACGTCCGTGCAAACTTTGGAGCAAAAGAGGTCCGCAACGAAGAAGATGATCGAAATCATAGCGAAGGTCTTCTCTACAAGCAAGAGCCACAGCCAACTGCTCGCACCGGCACTCAGCTCTGCGCGCCGCACGCCGCTGGCCTCGTGCCCAGCCGCCGCAGCCCTGGCGGACCCTGCCACTTCCGCTGCAGCTCCCGTGAAAAAAAAAAAAAAAAAAAAAAAAAAAAAAAAAAAAAAAAAAAAAAAACAAAAGGGAAGAAGAAGAAAGAGGAAGAGAGAGGCGGCAAAGGCAACTCGCACCTCAGCCGCGCTCCCCCAACCCTGCCCACAAAAGGAATCAAGGACAAGCGCTCTACGATTCTTACGCGTCCAGACCCTACACGCTCTCACCGACGCACTCGTCCTTGAGGGGGCATTTGTAGACACACGAATTTCGTCGGACCCGAACCCGACTTACGTGTGTCAACGCGGATGCAAACCCGACACGCGGACCCGACTCAAAGGCCCCTACGTGGATGCAAACCCGACACGCGGACCCGACTCGCGCGCACCGATACGGACCCGGACCCGACTCGCACCTAGCAAAGAGGAGCGGACCCCATGCGTCAAGGGGGGCCGGCCCCTACTAGGGTCCGAACCCCATGGGGCCGGCCCCTACTAGGACCCGAGCCACATGGGGCCGGCCCTAGTAGGACCCGAACCCCATGGGGGGCCGGCCGGCCCTGCAAGGAAAGGGGAGAAAAAGAAAGAAAAGAAAAAGGAAAGAAAAGAAAGGAAAGAAAAGAAAAAGGAAAGAAAAGAAAAGGAAAGAAAAGAAAGAAAAGGAAAAAATACCGCCATGCGCGGGGGGAGGTAGCGTATGACGTCTGCACACACGCGGATCTGCGCCGATCCCTCGATCCGACGCACAAGACGAAGCGCCCGATCGCCATCGATTTCGTGCGCAAAATCCAGCCATAATTGCACCTGCCAGAAAAGGAAAACAATTAAATGTTATTCCCTTCATCAATGGATGAATAAAATCCGGGTAATTATGAGAGAGATACAAAGGGGATTTAAAATTAAAAAGTTTCCATATCTCTCTCCCCACCTCTTTGCCTATAAATAGAGGGGGTGGGGGAAGGAAAAAATGGTTGGAAAGTTGAAGACAAAGCGCCAGAGCTCTGCAGAAGAGAGCACGCTTCTTCATCGACCCGAGGCTTCACGAGGCACAGTCAAGCCTGTCCCGAGGGATCGGCTTACTGAAAGTCCTCATCAATGTGAAGGCCCTTGCACACGAAGATCATCCCTTCGACTCCGTGCACGAAGAAGAAAGCTCGGAGAAGAAGAACCCTTCGACTCCGAAGACGCCAGAAGCAAAGGCCGGAGAAGAAGAGGAGCGGCACTACCCCGTCGTCTCCAACAAGCTTCGACTCCGATCAAGCCCAAAAGCCCGGAGAAGAAGAGGAGCGGCACTACCCCGTCGTCTCCAACAAGCTTCGACTCCGATCAAGCCCAAAAGCCCGGAGAAGAAGAGGAGCGGCACTACCCCGTCGTCTCCAACAAGCTTCGACTCCGATCAAGCCCAAAAGCCCGGAGAAGAAGAGGAGCGGCACTACCCTGTCGTCTCCAACAAGCTTCGACTCCGATCAAGCCCAAAAGCCCGGAGAAGAAGAGGAGCGGCACTACCCCGTCGTCTCCAACAAGCTTCGACTCCGATCAAGCCCAAAAGCCCGGAGAAGAAGAGGAGCGGCACTACCCCGTCGTCTCCAACAAGCTTCGACTCCGATCAAGCCCAAAAGCCCGGAGAAGATGCCGACACCATAACCGTCACCAAGGTCGAGGTCGAGAAATTGAAGACGAAGCGCCAGAGCTCTGCAGAAGAGAGCACGCTTCTTCATCGACCCAAGGCTTCACGAGGCACAGTCAAGCCTGTCCCGAGGGATCGGCTTACTGAAAGTCCTCATCAACGTGAAGGCCCTTGCGCACGACGATCGCCCCTTCGACTCCGTTCACGAAGAAGAAAGCTCGGAGAAGAAGAACCCTTCGACTCCGAAGACGCCAGAAGCAAAGGCCGGAGAAGAAGAGGAGCGGCACTACCCCGTCGTCTCCAACAAGCTTCGACTCCGATCAAGCCCAAAAGCCCGGAGAAGAAGAGGAGCGGCACTACCCCGTCGTCTCCAACAAGCTTCGACTCCGATCAAGCCCAAAAGCCCGGAGAAGAAGAGGAGCGGCACTACCCCGTCGTCTCCAACAAGCTTCGACTCCGATCAAGCCCAAAAGCCCGGAGAAGAAGAGGAGCGGCACTACCCCGTCGTCTCCAACAAGTCCTCGATCCCGATCAAGCCCCAAAGCCCGGAGGAGAGAAGCGAAGCGTCATCACCCCGTCGTCTTCGACAAACATCTGCACCATCCACGAAGAAGAAAGGCTGGAACAGATCATCTGAAGCGTCGCCACCCCGTCGTCTTCATCAACAAAAGCCGACGCCACAACCGTCGCACGGAGATCGGTGCTACCCCCACCATCTTCGAAAGCATCCTTCGACTCTGATCACGCCAAAGAAGCCCGGAGAAGAAGAGAAGTCCCGTCAACACGCAAACCGTCGAAGCACCAAAGAAGTAGCCCACGTCGTTCGAGGAAGAAGATCGAGTTGACGCTGAAGCTAAAGCCAACGCAAGAAGTCGAAGCAAAGCCCCAGTAAAGCCCGCGCCAAAGCAACGCAAGTGCCAAAGCCAAGCGACTACGCCGGCCACGAGCAAAAGCACCGCACGTTCTAGCCGATACGACGCGAAGTCCGGAAGAACGAAAGCATCGCAAGTCTCTCCCAGCTACGTCCAAGTGCAAGCGCCAAAGCAAAGCAAAAGCCAGAGCCACGCCGGAGCCAAGCTAAAGCCAAAAAGCCAAAGCCAAAGCCAACGCCAAAAGCTCGATCGACGCCGCGAACCGACGATCAAGGACACCGAGGTCAAGCAAGGAACGAGGAAGACACGAAGACCGAGGAACGAAGCCGAAAACCCCCTAGCCGAGAAAGCGCGAAGCACGGAAGGGACAAAGCAACGGTGGACATTCCTTAGCCTCTCCAAAACCCTCTCCCTGTAAAACCCCTGTCCTGGGCAGCCCCTTCAGAGCTCTCGCACGAACACCACGTGGAGACGCGGATCAAAGGGATCCCCCAGAAGATCTTTCCCACAATCCCCTGATCAAAACTCGCCGCAACCCGGACTCGCTACACCCGAGCAACCCGGGTCCCGGCCACAATTGTAATCTCGTTTTGTGCAATAAAGCCGACCCGTACCTTTTTTGCGCATACAGCGTCAAACACCTATTGCAACCGGGGTCGAAGTAGGAGACTCGAAGGAGGGCACCGGTACCTAGCAAATATTTAGCTATGGCGATACAGTTGTTTTGGAAGGCTATAGATGTAACAAAATTTTTGAGAGCTTGGTAGAGCCTACGAGGCGGCTGGTTTGACAGGGATGCTCGATGATCGGCCAATTTTTACAACAAGTGCCAGTACAGCTAGGGGAGGGGGCTAATAAGGTACGTAGATATTTTTGTGTCGATTGATAGAGCTTTTAGTACCCCTTCTGTGTTAGCTAGTGGGGCTTGGGTGGCCGTGACACCAGGGGGTCAGATTTGTATGCAGGCGGCAGCCCATAGATGTCAGGTTGGTTCTCCTCTCCAGGCAGAGATCTGGGCTCTGAAGGATCCTGTGGAGGAGGTGGATAAGAGAGCAGATATACCAAAATGTTATGATTATGACGTATGCTTCAAATGCTCGCGATGTTGTTGTGTTGGGTTGTGGGAGTACTACGGAAGTGGGGGCCTCTTATTCGGACTTGCCAAATGATATATGGTCCCAGTTAGAGGACGTATGGATACACTGGTCGGGTTCCCTGGACAGTCAATAGTGTTGCACATTGGCTCTCCCAGGAAGCAAGAATACATGTGATAGAGGGTTTTTGGGAGACAGGCTTTCAGCCTGAACTTTCCGGTCTTGTGTATGAAGACTTATAGGTCCGGATGTCATGACCACCTGATCCGTGTACCAAAATAAAAAAGGGGTTAAGGATAAAAAATAATATTATTTGATATTTTGCTCTTTAAAATTTATAATTAAGATAAGTAAAGAAATAAGTATTATCTGAATCCGCACAACCCGACCCAATTAATCCATCAACTTGTGCTAACCCGAGCTAGCTAGCTAGGAAATTTTTTCTTAGTTGGGGTTTGGATTGGGTAACGCGAGTTGAAGGTTGGGTTAGTTTGCAGGTTGTACAACTCATGTTGGACTCGGGTTTACCTCGATCCGAACCAACCCGCCCGAGTTGAAGCCCTAGCTCACGTTCATTTGATCTTGAGAAAAAGAAAGAAAGAAGTAGAGAGAGAAAGGGAGCAACCCAATACATTATAAACTCTAAAACTGTGGTAAACCCACAATATTATGGAATAAAAAAATACGACAAATAGTACAGTACACACGTACACAACGGGTCCCACATGAATACAGTCACTACAGCATAACAGTCATATTCCGGCGGCCATAATTGGCCGGATTAACCCTTTAACGGGGGCTTGGCCGCCGGATGTAACGGCCGCATATAGCCCCGTCGCAAATAACCTGGCCGCCGGAAATGGTCCTTTAAACGGGGGACAGGCAGCCGTTTTTGCTACAGGTTTTACGGGGGATAGCCGCCGTATTTGCTACAGGTTTTACGGGGGATAGCCGCCGGATTTGCTACAGGTTTTACGGGGGATAGCCGCCGGATTTGCTACAGGTTTTACGGGGGATAGCCGCCGGATTTGCTACAGGTTTAACGGGGGCTTCAGGCCGCCGGTTTTGCTTCACGCCGCCGTTAACCACAAGTTAACGTGGCCTTGAGGCCGCCGGATTTGCTACAGCAGAACATGCCTTTTCCGGATTTGTTTCAGGCCGCCGTTAACCACTACTTGAACCGGAATTGGTACAGGTTTTACGGGGGCTTCAGGTGGGTTTGCAATGTGTAATTAATGAAACATCAAACCCAAAAACCCAAGTAAAATTTTATTCCACCACTGAGGTTTGTGAAACATAGAATTAATGAAATAAAACCCAACAATCAACATGTAATTATCCAGAGAATTAATGAATCTTTATCTGACCAACAACAAGAACAAGCAAGACTAATGAATCTTTATCCGACCAACAACAAGAACAAGCAGGACTAATGAATCTTTATCCGACCAACAACGTACAAAAACATCGGACATAAATATCGGACACCAAAACAAAGAACTTAGATGAGATCTGCAACATTGGACGGTAGCTCCTCGATTACCACGTTGTAGAACTTATCAGAAACATTGGACGGCAGCTCTTCATCAGTAAGCTTCTTCTCCATCTCCTCTAACTGTAGTAACATAAAGAAGTCAAAGATATGGTTACAAATTCCCAATCATCAGCTTTATGAATTACCACAGCACATCCACACACCCAAACCAAACATCAAAACATGCAAGAATCACAAAATATCAAGATTTTGCATAATATTCAATCTCACTCTACTACTCACAAGTTTGATTATGTGATAACTGATAACCATTTCATTTAGCACATTGCCTATATTCTCATGCATCTCTACATTATTCCAGTCAATGTGCATCTTCAGTGTTTTCACATTCACATTGAATAAGTTTTTATTAAAAGATCATCTCAATTTCCTATAATTTTCTATACAAATAGGAATTACATCAGGTCCAAATGACATTCTGTACCTCTTTCCATTCTTCACTTTAAGTTTCTAATGTCAATGTGCATCATTCGTATTCATTATCACAGTGACTAAGTTTCAATAACAAGGCCCATCTAATTTCATATAATGTTCTATATTTAAGGAAAGTGCATGAGGTAAATGATTAAGCCATGGAGAAATAAGTGCATGAGGTAAATGACATGCACAATATTTTCTAGTACAAAATTCCCTGAAATAGTGGTAAAGTTCTGCAGACAGTTATATCAAACTATAGTAGAAAGATCAAAGGGAAACGGTATCTCATTAGTTTCAAATACCTAAAGATGTATCATATTCATTTAAACTTTTCATGTGCATATTCAAGTACCATGTGCTACTTAGTAATCAGTAAGAAATTATCCAGATTTAGGCATAATTTTGCAAATTTTCTGCAAATTTTGTGGGATTCTAGAAATGAGTGTTCAGAGACATAAGAGCAATCAGAATAACAGAGTATGAATCACAAGTACAAGCTTTAGAAATTGAAACAAGGTAATAGAACCCCTCACTTAGTTGTGACAATTATATAAGTAAAATACAATTAGTTCAATGAGAAGTCATACCTCAATCCTCCTGTATAAGAGGTCTAGGCTCCTAATGACATCCTTTTCATCCTAGATACAAAAAAATTTGAATTACTCAAACAACATTAGGATAGAAATAGCTTATATTTCCATGATAATCCTTACAAAATTCCATCATACTAAATTAGCTAGTAGAAATATGGCTATAGAGTATCAGCCCTCTCGGGTCAAATTCTGCAAAAAAGTAAAGTAGGGAAAAAGTACATTAAAGGATAACCATCTTTATACACGCAAGATATATTCATAAGAAACTATTAAAACATCCAACTAATCCACATGCACATATAGCACAAAAGAAGAATTGCATGAACTTATTCAACAGACTTCAATACAACATTGTCCTATATAGATAGATATAAAGACAACTCGTTAACATTTTAACGCCAAGGTTTTGGTCAATTTCATAAGAACACATCTCCATATATAATCAAACTTGAAAATCGTGCACAGATTTCAAGAACAATGTGCAAATAAAACGTTAAAGTGTAAGCCGCAAATAAAAATCACTAACACGAGTATTAATTCTGACCCTTCTAGCATCTTGGCACAGAACATATAAGATGAACTGCTCAACATTTCATTTTACAGAGAGCATAATACAACTCAAAGCTAGCCACTCTAAACTGGTGTGAAGTGAATTTTCATAAGTCAAATCATTTTCCATTTTAGTGGCCGGTTGTCTGCAGCAAATTAGATTGGCAATTTCCTGATTAACTTGCAAAGGCAAATGTGTAATATCAAATGCGAAAATTGCAAAAAAGGACTCCAGAATACAAACCCATCTCTGAAAGAGAATTGATCCAGATTGTTAACAAAGAAAATGTGTAACCATGCAATATAACAACCAACAAGCAATTGATTTGTTCTGTATCGATGCAAATAGGCAAGCAACATGGCAGCCATGACTTTTACACATGTGCTGATGCGGATAAGCAACTTTCCGTCAGTCTAAGTTGATAGGTAGAATAGACTTCTACCACAGACTATTCATTTTAGTTCTTTATTTATTCTTTTTTAGAGGAGAAGCACATACTATTTAGTGAACATCTCAAATAAAGTCTTAGCAGGTATTATATTCATTTGTATTCCATAATCAATATAGGTAAAAAAATTTACCTAAATCATTCTTGTCGTGTGGGCTCAAAGGTGTCTGGATGTGTACGATATGGAGCACGTGGTGCTGGAGGCCAGAAACCACGTTGTAGCATCTGTGTGAAGGTCTGTTGTTGGTATGGCAGCTGAGAATTTGGCATTTGTGAAGACATAGATGCAAATGTATCCTGCATGATCAAATTAGAAAACGTTATTTTTACTAGAATAATTTTTTGAATTCGATTTTATATTTATGAAATTAAGATTCTTGCAGAGATTATTAATATTTTCATTTGACTAAACTTACCCGACGCAACATCTGGCTAAGCTCATGAAAGTTTGCCTGTAATCCATTAACGACTTCATTCAACCGTTGGTTCTCGTCTTCTAAGCGCTCATAATTCTCTTTAAATTGCTCGTGCTCTGCATTTAGTTTCTCGTACTTTGAATGGAGCTGCTCATGCTCTGACTTGAGTTCCTCGTACTTTGAATGGAGCTGCTCGTGCTCTGATTGAAGTTGCTCATGTTCTGAATGAAGAGTGGTTATCTGCTCTTGCATATCTTCATGCTGATAGCTGAAGTATTCCCGACGTCTGATGCCCATCCCCTGGCCCCGTATGCGTCCTCGACTCTCTGGACCAAGGACTTCCTTAAATATTGCGTCCTCGTCCACAGTCCCAGAGTTCTGTCTAGATTGCTCCATCAGCTCATTCATCCGACTCTGCAATGCATGAGATGAAGAAATAATGTTTTGTATACTTGATCTATCCCAACAATGTAAATTGAAAAAATCGATACGTATTATTGGAAAAACTTACTGTGATATGCTGGGTGTGCAAGTTCGCGGAAGTCCCGTCTTCCTTAACATGGGTGCGATCCCACAGCTCCTTCCGGTTTGGGACCCGACCAAAATCTGTTCGCTGCAAATAACAAAAAAGAGCAAAAAATTATAATACACTAAAATTTATCTCAAATTTTGAAATTCATACATATATACCAGGTCCTCTCTCCTCTGTGCGAAACTCGTCCGCCCAGATATATGTGTAACCTGCTGATGTACGCGATTTCCCGTGTTTCTGTCACTAGTATTCTAAAAAAATAGAATTTTTTATATTAGAATGGGTAAAACATGTCAGTATGTACTACCAAACAACTTAATTAATAACTTACCCTCCACCATGGCTGCGAGAAAATGTCCTCACAAATCCTGGTCCAAGTAACGGTGTCCAAACCACGGGGAATGTGCAGGATCGCATCTTGATGTGGATATGACTCGTAGAAATCTCGATACAACTTCGACCTGGTATCATTCCAGGTCTTCCTACAATTATCTTTCAAGATAGAAGCTAGATCCCCAGCAAAATCAATGTCAAAATACTCCTGAAAATATTAAGAAAGAACACTAAGTATACATTGTAAACTATATGTGCAATTATATAAATTCTGACTTACCCTAGCAGTCATCGCCATATCAACCCATTTTGAATGCTGGAAATTGTCAAAATTCCGCTGCCAAAACGGAAAGTTATTTTGGTCTTTCACCCACACACCAATCTTTGTAATGAATTTATCCCTATTTGGACCCACAGGCCTTCCGTCAACGATTCTTATCGGAAGCCTGTCTGCCTCATTAGTGGGTCTAGGGATACCCTTTGCATTGCCCCTTGGTCTTTTTAGGCTAGAAGTAGATGATCCTGTATGAAAAATAACAATAGAATTAATATACGATCATTTGTAATATAATATAAAATAACACATTGTCCAAAAATGCTAACACTTTAATTTACCTCTACTAGAGGATACTGTAGCAGATGTATTGGACTGAACATTGGTACCAAACGGCTCCTGTGTATCTGCGTCTTCCAAACTCGGATGGTCCTGCAGATCTCCTATAGGAGGATCCAATATAGGAGGATCCCGTGTCGGAGGATCCAAAATAGGAGGATCTCGTGTCGGAGGATCCAATATAGGAGAATCTGCAATACGAGTTCCCCCCACTTCCCCCACCCTCCCATGTCGACGCCACCTACCACGAAGCATTTATAGAATAAAACTGCTACCTGTTACATGTTTGAGGGACATATAAGAGCGATAAGCATTCATTCTTAATCCAATTTAATCACAGCATTCATGTAGCAGTCATTCATTTAGTCTCTAAAAATCAGTACTGAAAATCAACCATGTACAGCGGGTTCATCATCCATGTCACCATGTACAGCGGGTTCATCATCCATGTCATCTTCAAATATATTTGGCAATCCTAAGGCAGCATCTATTAACCCATGCATGTCATCTATTTCTGTTTCAGTTTCACTAGATATTTGAGGTGGAACATAAGTTTCCTCTGGCATCTTCCATGTTCTATAACCTGGTTCTATACCAAATTGAAATAAATCAGCAATTACATCATCCCGGGATTGATATTGGACAGTTCTGTGGCGTTTACAAGGACAACGAATCATATCCCCAAGTGTTTCTCTGCTAAATAGATAGTTGACAAAATGATTGACCCCATTCCTATAATCCGCACTGGCTCTATTACTGTCAACCCAACTCATATCCATAGCGTAAGGTACCTTCAATTAAAATATAAAGATTAATAAATATTAGAGATAGAACCATATGCGATATATCAGCCAAAGTTTAAACAGGAAAAATAGCAAAAGACAAATTGATGTATTCTGCAAAATTACAAGGCCTAAGAAATCAAGTAACAACAAAATTCAAACATTAATTCAATGATTCAGTGCAGTTGGAATCATGCTGAGTCAATGTCAAATAGAGAGGATTTACAAGTGTTATATGAGGGTAGGAATAGGTATGGAATGAGAGAGAGAGAGGTGTAGTAATAGGTTTGGAACGAAAGAGAAGGCCAATAAGGATATAATTTAAGTACCGGGTAACATACTAAGTTGTAAACCAAATATTTGTTTAAACATTAAACAAATACAAATATCCTACAAGTCAATTAAAAATAGGAATATTTATCAGTCATATGATGTGACTAATAAATTTAAGTTGAACTGGGCTAAACACAGGTGAACCAGACTCAACAGGTTGGTTGCACTACTGACTGAAGTGGGCTAAACTACTCCAAAGAAAGGAATTTGACCCCAAAGAATCAGATTCGAGCCAACATTGGAGGATTCAGCTTTATTAAAGCAAAGAAACAATGCGCGTAGTTTCAGTTTAAGAATAGGGTAGGTAAAATAAGGATAACCAAAGCGAACAACAAAGAATGAAATTATAGTATAGGTATTTTGCTAATCACTTTAGCTGAACCAATTATGACATCCCAAAGATGCTTGCACTAATCATTGATAATAGCACCCTAATCAGATTCAGAATGTGCAAAACATAAATCAAACTTGGATAAAATAAAAATAAAAGGAAAGATGTAAAATTGCAAAAGTGAATGACTATACCTATGAAGTCCTTATCAACAAAACCTACGACTATGGGTTTAGTTCATAAGTATTAGACAAAGATTGCCACACATTCAATCATTAATTTTGTATGAAATCGATATGATGACATATACAACTTTTGTATCCCTTTCTACTAGTAGGTAGAAAGATGCAAAGTCAAATTGATGAAAAAGTTTAAAGAGACTGCTCCAGAAGATTTCCTAGACGACTATGACCGTAATGAAAGAATGCAACATGTCTAGGGGTGGCAATAGAGATGAAAACCCAAATAACCGATCCGAATTCGAACTGAAAATTTGGGAATGGGTATAAATTTTGTACCCGAACAAAATACGGGTAGGGAATGGGTATGAAAAATGTACCCGATCAATTTTCGGGTATGGTTATGGGTACCTCACTGTCCATACCCGATATGTACTCCTCGGATAGGTCGAAAACCATGAGAAGAATTGGAAAAAAAGACACCATTTTTTTGTTAGTCCATAAAATCTTCGTTAATACTGGATGCATACATCTGATACTAGGTGATCTGCTATTGAGAAATGATCAATAGTAATTTGGCAAAGTACCTTTTTCCCCCACTTTTGGTATCCATGTTTGATGCATTGGCAAAAAGAATATAACCATTGACGAATGGAATGCATTATCTCTCTCAATTCCTCTTTCGAGACTACGTCATTCACCCCTTTCTGTAGGTCAGGATCAACATGATTGATTGGTGGCTTGAAGCTGATTGATCAGCTTTAAAGATGAATGTAGCCTGATGTTCGATTACTCAGTATACATAATAAATTATTGCCTTATATAAATTGGGTTGGGCTTAAAAGAATCTTTCTTTTTTATGAACATTGAATAGTGAGAATTGTGTGCAGATTTGGAGCATTGCAAGTGAGAAGTGTGTCAAATAAAAATTCGCATATAAGATCAAGTCTTATAAAATTTTTTCCAAAACATATATTGTAAAAAATATATATAAAGTTATACTCAATACATTCCCAAAACCCGAATGGGTATGGGTTGGGTATGGACCTTTCTATACCCGAATGTGCAAGGGTCGAGCAAGTACCCTCTTATACCCCGAATGGGTATGGGTAGGCATAATGTCCGACCAGAACCAGACCCGTTGCCACCCCTAAGCGTGTCCATATATCTCTTACAATGAGCAATCTACCTAATCTATCAATTTATAAAAATGATCCAAGTAATAGATTACTGCTTTAGCTAGAGATAGCCGGTTTTGGACAAGTGATTGGTGCAAATCAATCAAAGTCAATTTCAGTATAGTGTTTAAATGAGGGTATTTATAGTGTTTGTAGAGGTTGGTGAACCAAATGTTGCTAGTTGCTAGTTGCTACCGGTGTGGCACTTGGTGAAGTGTCGATTTTGTAATCCAATCATTATCTTGAATCCTCCAGCTGGGGAAGACTTTTCACATTAAGCGGTATCATAGTTGAAAATATCATCCTACCCAAGTGTAATTCACATGAATCACATCATTTGGTACTTAGGGAATCAAAAATTAGAATCTGCCCAAATCATTGCATGACCTAATTATAGGTATATTTAATTTGAGAATGAAACGAAGCAATGTGAATTAAAGAGTTAAATGCCATTCTGTTTAAGGTATTTACGATCAATTGGGACGGTTAAAAAGGGTCCGTGACTACTAAAATAGCTTGTTACAACAATCACAAGACTCACAAAAATAAAAGGCTTCAAAAGAAAAAGTACACGAAAAAAAATAATAATGGAATTGAAGAGAGAGACAAGAACTACGCTCATCTTATACCCATAATAGTGCATGTTATAGCTTATCAAATCTAGCAGATATTAGAAAGTATCTGGAAATCAACAACCTTATGCTCAACTATAGGATAATAGGTACAAAATTAATTATCAAATATGCAAGAACTCATGTACATGTGCGGAACTTTCAACAATCTGTAAGATTAATTAAACAAGCAAAGATGAATTCTATATATTTTTAACTCCTGCAGTAAAACGTAATTGCTCATTGAAGAGATCTGTGAAAAAAGAGGTGCAAATCTTTTCACTAAGTAATGTATCTTCTATTTGTCTTTCAGTTATGAGAAAAACAAAATAAAGCAACAAATTAGCAAAGGCATCAAGTTGTATGCATACAGCTTCAAGCCTTCATGAAGGCTTAAAGATCAATAGTATTATGCAAATCTTCAAGCCTTGTTCAAACAATGATCCTTCTTTGTGGATCTCAATTCCAAATAGGTATCAAGATGTAGAAAGTTTTTTTTTTTTTTAAAGAGAGATTTTAGATCGATGTTTAAAGCTAGCAAAAAAAAAAAAAAGAAGCAAATGGGGTTGATCACCAATCCATACATACCTCAAGCGGCAGGCGAAGGGTCCGTCACGAGCAATGAACAATCGGCAGCCGGGACAGATCGTCGACGATGGGAATTTTGTAGCTAGGGTTTTGGCCTCGTTGCTGCTCGATGAAGCTGGAGACGATCGTGTGCAGTTCGCGCGCATGCAAAACTCCCAAAATTGTAAATTTTCGCGCGGCCTAATTTCCAGATCTGGCCCCCTTGATTTGCGGCGGAGCACAACTGCAGCCGATTCCCCTATCTTTTGCGGGGGATCACAACCGGCCGCCGATTTCATCCTACAATTCAGGCGAAGCATACCTGGCCGCCGAATTCCTAATTTCATCTGCGGCGGAGGCAAGTTTGCCGCCGAATTCGATCTCCAATTGAGGCGGATCGACGGTAGCCGCCGGCTTTCCATCATTCTCTGCGGCGGAGCCGAGAGGGCCGCCGATTCTGACTTCATTTGGGGCGGAGCTGCTATGGCCGCCGATTCCGCCGCCGATTACGATCGCTTCTGTTGTAGTGAGTACATGGGGTTTTATTCGAAGCATTAAACATGGACGTCTCTGCACCAAATCATCCGGCTAGCTACAGCTGGCTGCATGGTGGTCACGGCAGCTGGCGGTCACCACTTCTTAGGGGGTGGTGCGTGGTGGTAGGGGTCGTGGTGGTGGTGGTGGTGCTTCAGATACTCGGGTGCGGGCGCATGGTGGTGGTGGTGCTTCAGATACTCGGGTGCCGGCGCATGGTGGTGGTGCTCGCGGTGGTGCTTCAGATACTCAGGTGCCGGCGCATGGTGGTGGTGCTCGTGGTGGTGCTTCAGATACTCGGGTGGCAGCTCATGGTGGTGGTGCTCGTGGTGGTGAGGAGGCTCTGCTAGCAGCTTGTGGTAGGGGGGTGGTGGAGCGCCCTCTACGGAAGGGTCGGCTGCTCCCACCAGCATAACCAACGTAAACAGAAGCAGACATGCACGCATGCCCATCTCTCTCTCTCTCTCTCTCTCTCTCTCTCTCTCTCTCTTCTATGCCTTCTGTGTGATGAGGTACCATATATAGGCAGAAGGGACTCGGGAGTAGTAATTAAATATTTTTAGGTCAAGAAACGTTGGGGTTTGTGATCATGTGAAGAGCCCTTCTGGGGTGGGAGGATGCAATGAACCTTCCATGCAGCTTCTAAAGCGTGGATCCCGAAGGTAAACTTAATGGGAGTAGGAGTTAGATTGAAGACTATTAATGTGAATGGGGAGGCTCAATTAAGGAGAGAAAGAGGAAGATATTGTTGTTGATGATAGCTACCTTGAGAAGGAAGACAATAGAGGTGGACATTGGGGCTGCCCAAAAGGTTAACACCCATCAAGAACACAGCAACATAGAGGCTACAAATAGGTTGCCATTTTGTGCAAAAAAGAATTGGTGGCTCTAGCGTCCTCGGGTGGGGACGAGGACCAATTGGAAGACGAGGACGGGTGATTTCGAGTCCACCCAACTTCGACCATTGATGTGGACACCTCTTCAAGTGTTGGCAAGTCGGCAAAAGCCAGGGCTAGCTAGTGCAGTAGAAATTTCAGAGGCTTCCTGTCACGCCCCAGAAATCTGAAGACCGATTCCTGGGGTGTGAAATGAGAAAAAGATGGGATTTTGGGTCTGGTCAATTAATTACACCAATTTGGGTTCTCACATGGCTTCTACGCTCTCTAATATGAAAAACAAGGAGGGAGAAACAAGAGGGGAATCTTTTAAATTTGATTTTTTAAAAAAAAACCATTTTTATTAAAAAGCAAAGAGAGAGAAATTATCAAAAGAGAGAAGATATTATCTAGTCAAGCTCAACCTTCAAAAGTCATATCCTCTCAATATGAGTGACCTGTCAGTGCCACTACATGCTGACAGGAGTTTATTTGAGGGAGCACGAGGCTCAAGCCTCCTACGGCTAGCCAAGTGGTCTCATCCACGCCCTAACACTCAAGTGCACCATTCTAGAGTTCCTATCTACATGGTTAATCAATTTAGTCATTTATATATACTTATATTCTGATCATGATCTATCCTAGGCTTGGGGCATTGAGGAGAGGCCTACCCAAAAGAATTCAGCTGGAACCATTGCAACTACAACCATAAAATACTAACTAACTAATAAGAACTCCTATTCCAATACAATTACAATGTCTGAAGAGAAAAGACTACAAGATTGACATACTAAACCGAAAGGTAACACTGCAACTCTAACTCCGCCTCTGGACTCCTACTGCTACTCCTGAGCCTCCGGACCTGCAACTGAGCCTACTCGTGGGAAAGAGTAGCCCCCAATAGGAAATTGGGAGATTAGCCAAATTAATGGCTAGTGACATCCTAATAGTCTATAATAATATGAGACGACCAATTGTAATAAATTAAGATATAATCTAGCAGTTCTAGTATGATCAATATTTGTAGAATGATACCTAAACCTATCAATAGTCTATATTCACATGCAATTCCTACTGTCACTAAGTTATCTAACATAAAGTCCATTCAATATTCTACAGCATTAAAGAACAAATTAAATAAGACGTTCAGATAAAGTCACGAAGTCATCATGTGAATAGTCATACAATTCTAAATTCATGCATAGATAAAACACACGCTATCAAAATGTGAACCCCGGATATTTTGTTCATCCTGCCCCCGGTCGGGCATTACTATAGGGCCTTTTATTTCGATGTAGAGGGCCAACTCTCTCGCCGTACATCCACCAACACCATGCACTAGTCACCCAGATGATCATAAGGGGTTTCCCGTCTTTCACGGTGGAGCTCTACCGCCCAACTTGCTTTACTATGGGGACTTCAACTCCCCGGGACGGGGTTGCTAGGCCAATCCCTACTCGAGGGCACCTCCTATTGGCTTTACCACAACCCTTGCCCGTGACCCCTAACCTACTTAACTTCGGCTGTACGCGCAGGGTGGTTCACGGCCCTTGCGCGCACGGGGTCCCTACCTTCTAACCAGGTAGATTCTCATATAACATCTTTCAACATATTTACTGAAGCTACAAAAGGTATATTTAATGCTTATCAATTTCCAACAATTTACCCCTGGTCCCGTACTGCTCTCGCAACCCATGCAACATAATAAATCAATAAAGTAAAACACTCATCCCAGTGACCCGTGTGCTAGGGTTTTCATACTCCTCTCAGGAGGGTGGGCTCCGATAATTATTAGTTATTCAATTTAATGATTAATTTAAGAGAATCCTAATTACGGTGTCTATACAATCAAGAGCAATCATTATCATTATTATTATATTAATTTTAATCATGCGTCGCCGGACTCGCGACTCCGCATGCAAGGCGGGGTCCACTTGACTACATGCGACGATGCCCGACGGGGCCCACATGCAGTGTCATGGACACCTACCCTTAGTCATTCTCATTTCCCACTATTAAAGACCACGCAAGGGTAGTAGATGTCACCTGGTTGTCGATCGCACACGACTCCGGCTAGTTGCCTCTGATCCGCCTCCGTTGGATCACCACAATCATAGTCTGTTAACATGCACAGCTCTATATCACAACTCTATCAATAAAAACAAAAGAATCTACGATAAGGGTTCTACGCCAAGGATAATCGGACACCCTCGATCGGGGACCAACATTGAGTCGACAGTACGCAAATCCGTGCGACTGAAGAACTCGAACCTAAACACTACTAGGCCAAATAAGTAAATAGAAGCTAAACCTACTCATCGAATCGGGCTCGAAGAACCCTTTCCGATGGTTCCAGTTTCGCTGGAATCCGACTTCGGTCGAATGGTTTCGGGTCAAACCACGTAGAACCGGTGAAACCGATCGCATGGTTGGTTCACTAGGGTAGAAGAGGTTCTAGGGTTATATTCTGGATTTGATAGGTAGGACTCAATATTCTGAGCACAATGCCGCTGGTTTCGTCCGAATCCGAGTTCGGACGATGAAACGGCGATCAAACCACGGTACCGCGATAAAATCAGGTCCAAGGATAAAACAGGGTATTAAATAGTACAATTACTATTCTAGACTATGACCAATAGGTAGGAATTTCCGAGCCGGTCGAAATGGCGCTGGTTTCGTCCAATTCCGAGTTCGGACGGAGAAATGGCAGTCGAACCAATTCTAGACGGTTTACGGGTCTGGTTCAGGTGAACCAGGCCGGTTCACTGTTGGGCCGGGTCTGTGGGTCTGCTGTGTAGTCGGGTCGGGTCTGCAGTAGTTAGGTCGGGTCGGGTTCACAGTGGAATATCGGGTCGGGTCTGGGGTTAAATGGATCGGGTTCAGGGTTTAATTATAACCTGGAATTTACTATTCTACCCCCCCCCCCCACTTCATCTTCTCTACGAGACCGCGACGTACCAGCGCGGGCTGGTTCTTGCGCGCCGGCGGCCGACGGGAGGGGCGGCCTGGAGCGCCTGCGAGCGCTCGGCCGGCCTCTCCCGCACCACCCCCACGGAGGAGGCGCGGGGGGAGGCGGCCGGAGCGGCCGTCGGAGCTCGAAGCTCGGCCGGAGGGGGGCTTCACGAGGGGTTGGTCGGAGGTCGGAGGTCGGTGGTCGCCGGGGAGGCTCGGTGCGGCGGCGGTGTCCGCCCGTGCGGGCCGCGACAAGAGAGGAGGAAGGGGGTCGCGGAGGAGATGGGAGGAGGAGGGGCTGACCTGGAGGTGTCTCGGCGTGCTCGCCGGGGCTCCGGCGAGGGGCGGCTCGGCGCTCCATCTCCCTCGATCTCTCCTCCTTCTCCGTCTTCGCTCGCTCTGTCTCTCTCTGCATCTCTCTCTCTATCTCTTTCTCTTTCTCTCCCGTTTTCTCTCTTTTTCTCTCCCGTTCTCTCTCTCTCTCTCACGTTCTCTCTCTCTCTCTCTCCCGTTCTCTCTCTATCTCTATTTATAATCACGGGAAAACGTATGGTTGTGGTGATAAGGGTTGGGGGGATATAGTCGGTTAAGGCTTAGAGATAAGGATAAGAAAGATAGGGATAAATCATCCCAATCCTACCCGATAATTACCATCCGAATTTCGGATTTAAAACAACTGGGGAGGGAGGTCAAGAGAGCCTAAATTATGCTAGGAGACCGGGAGGTAGGATCTAGGGCTGGTCGGGCTCGGTCCCGAGCCCTGAACCGGGCTCGGTTGGAATCCGGGTGCGATTCGTCCATCAACCGGGCTGAAAAGAATAATCACCTGTAACTATCAAACCAAAAGTCGGAATAGGGCCTGAGAGGATTCGTTGGAAAGGTATCGTCAACGCGAACGCGTCAACGCTTGGTACATAATTTTCTTACTTTCAGATCTCCCGGAAAGAAGGAAAGACTCCAAAAATCAAAATAGCAATAACTATTCACCCGGGTGTCGGATCGACCCTAACTCAGGCTCATTGGAAGGCTCTCTCAGAGCCTCATCTAAATCATCTTGTTTCGTTACGATCCGATCATCCAATCTCTTGCAAGAAACAAAACAGTTACAACTATCGACCAATTATCGTTTTTCTAGGGTTTACCTGCCGGGCTGCCGAAACTGGCTACGCATACACATGATCGTTGCACGGAACGCACCATCGTGATATGCTCGAAGTTATGGAGAATGTGAACGTAAAACATTTCATAGGTTTACGATCCATTTATTGGGAAAAAGCCCTAAGGAAAAGTCTGGCTGTAAAAAGACGAAACTAGCCATTGAGGATTTCTATTATTCTCAAATCTAACACCACAGGTGTTACACTTCCTCACCGGTACCTTCGAGACTATCCTTGGATGGCGTCGTCCATAATCCTTCTAAAGGGACGGATTCTTTCTATTATCGCGGCAATTGTAGCTGACCCAAATATTGGGGTCTTGGAGCTAATCCATTCTGCCCATTCGGAAGAGACCAAAGAGATGGAGATGGAGGAACTTGATGTTTATCATGATGAGGATCGAGCGGAGGATGGTACATCAATAGATGTAGGTGGCGTGGAGTTGGCTGCACTTGTGATGGGTGCTTGTCATCCTTCCATTGCAACTGCCTAGAGAGTCGAGATGGATTCAACAAAACCCTGATGTTTACCACACTATTACCGATAACATTATCATAGATAATCCAGCATGGAATTATGAGAGAAGGAAGAATATGGAAGATAAAAAAAAAAATGATCTAAAACGAAGTCAGATTTGACAGAGAATTCTGAGAGAAGCAGCCAAAGAGTCGCTAGTAGCAAAATTGTTCGACCATCTCGATATCATGATTAGTATTTTATTTGTTTGGTGTTTGTTGGATAGAAACCTCAGTAGTTACTCTGACGTTGTTTTGTCTGAGTACAACTACGCGTTTAGGTTTCATAGGAGTTTCTTTGCTTGCTCACCTAAAGTATAGCCAGGATCTGTAATTCCCTCCTTCCTTCCAATTTAGGGGCTTGTAATACAATCTTACTTACCTTTCAAAGAAAAAAAAAAGGTGGCCGGCCTGATTTATCAGAGCCATCCGATGGTAGGCGTCTCGACAGTTGATGATATTCAGCCCGGGACTAAAGGCTGTAGATGCATCAGTCCCATCACCTTATGGTACGAGACACCTTATAGAATTGATCACTACTCGGAAAAACTCCGATGACGTCCACCGCTCCAAGAGCTGTTGGATTACCTCCAATGATTGGGCTATTATGATAGTTTACTTAATAAAGTTTGGGTTAATGTGTGAGAGGTCCCTAATAACATATCCATCCCGTGAACATGACCCGCTAGAGTTTCCTTTAGTGAAAGGTCCATGCCTTTATTAATAAACCCAAAACTACTCTTTCCCAGCTCTCTTCTCCCATCCATCTCTCTCTCGACATGACACCGCCAGTGAGGAGGGAGGAGGTGAAGCTCTGGCTGGTCCATCGCACCCCACCCCAAAGGCATCCACCGCCACCTTACATCGAACCCTACCCGGATGGCGACCACCGACGATGAGGAGGCCGGGATGAGATGGGGCTTTGACGGCTGCATCGCACCCCACCCCGCCGGCCGTGCATTGTACCCACCCCGACAATAGCCATCGCCTACAGTGAATCGCACCCAGCTCGACGCCAGTGAGGAGGGAGGCGGGATCCAACGACAGCGAGCAACGGAGGTGAGCAGATCTAGCAAGGCTCGATATTTATTCGATTTGGTGGCATTGCAAAGAAAATTTCAAAAACAATAAAGGATATTTTCACCCACAGGTTTTCGCAATCCTTTAGCTTAATCGGTGTCTTTGTCAGGGATGGCTCACTAAGTACCCGGCTGTAAAGGAATAAATAGGTTTTTATAGGATTTTTGTTTGGATAATATCATACCAAACTTTAGGGATTGTAAGCCTATTCAAAAAGTTCAAATCTCTATATAAAGAGTAATCCTATTTGAACGATCTCCACTGACAAAAACTTCGACAGACCAGACCCATGCCCTGATGACAAGGCCCTTTGATGTGAATGCCGATGCATTAAGCCCTGGGCCCCCCCACAAGGGCATGGGTGTGGTTCGTCTAAGGTTTTGTCCATGGACCCATGCGTATTCGTAGTTTACCTTCAGATAGATTTTAGCTAGTGCCTGTCCTGTCCTGTCCTTAACTCGAGCTCTCAAATTACCATTTTAGCCTCAAAAGTAAATTTAATCCAACCTTGATACTACTTATAAATATCCGAAAGGAGAAAAAAATTTAAACAGTTAAAAACTTTGGACTGATATCTGTAACCTCACCTAAAATTTATAAATTTTTTATTTTTTTTTTAAGTATCGTCTCATTTGAGGAAGGGTTAAGTCAACCACTTTACCAACTAATCTACCTGGCACTTATATAAATCTCCTCGCTTCACGTGTCTCACCTGTCTTGTGCAAAGCCGTTGGGCATCGTGTCCAATCGCTATAATTCCGTTTACTTGTTTGATTAATGGCCATTCTCTCCGGATTGTTGGATTAATTGCCTCCAGAATTTTTTGTTTAATGACCATTCCCTTGCCAGAGTTGTTGGATTGCCTCCAAGGATTGGGCTATTAAGGTATTTTACCTAATAAAGGATTAAATAGGTTTTTTTGTATGATTTTTGTTTGGATAATATCATGCCAAACTTTAGGGATTGTAAGGGTATCGAAAAATGTCAAACCTCTATATAAAGAGTAAATGTTATTTGAACGATCTCCATCGACAAAAACTTCGACAAACTAGATCCATGCAGGCCATGCCCTAGTGGTGGGACCCACTTGAGGTGAATGCCGACGCATTGAGCCCTAGGCCCTGCCACCAGGGATTCGGCCGGATTTGTTGAAGTTTTGTCCATGTAGATTCTTCAAATAGCATTACTCTTATATAAAATTTGTGACCTCTAGCACTACTCTTTTACCATGCACACATTGTTATGTTAGTCCCACATCGGCTAGGGAGCTGGGCGGTGGTGGAGATATATACTCTGTGGACCACCACCTTATGACCATAGTAATTTACATTTTAACGGCAACCATTAGATCCCCTTGTGACTCAGGATTAGGGCTGGTAATTTCAGACCCGACACAAAGTTAGCGGGTCTGGGTCAGGGCTAAACGGATTCGGGTCGTAAACGAGTCAACACGATAGACCCGTTTAAAAAACGGGTCGCGGGTCCGGATTTAGGGTCTGGACACGGTAGACCCGAGAAGACCCGTTTAAAATGCACCGGGTAGTGTCGGGTTGGGTCTACCCGCAATCCGATATGATAATATATAGTATCAGCGAGTCTATCGGGTTGAGTCGGATCGGGTCAACTGAATAAACCCGTGTGGTAAACGGGTCTTATCGGGTCTACATGTTTATAAACGAGTCAGGTATGAGTTTAGAATCTAGACACAATTAGTTAAACGGGTCGAGTCCGAGTCTAGGGGTTTTGGACACAACCCAAAACTAGACACGACACGAACCCGACCTGACACGACCCATTGCCACCCGTACCCGGGATTTGGGGTGGGAGGATATCTAACACACATGATCATAGTATTTTACATTTTAGCCGCAACCGTCATATATCTGAAAATAATATTTTATACCTCTTGGCTTTGTTTTTTTATAATAGATCACAAGTATGAAGGTATGCTAGCACGTTAAGGCTACAGTTGGGACAGCTAGGCTGAACGCGAGCCTACCCAACTCGTGGCCGTTCACTTGGTAAAAGAGGTCAAACTCGGCGGTTCAGTTCACTACCGTTGGATGTATTTTATCGAGAGGTAAATATCTCATTCTTTAATGTATTTAAACGTTATTTGATTTATTTATCCATAATTTTTTTTTTCAAATTAGGTACTTGCGAATATTGAAATCATATATCGTAATAAGAGTCGTCCGAATGCATCAATTGCTGAAGGATACCTGGCAGAATAATGTCTGACGTTGTGCTCAAGATACGTATATAGTATAGACACGAGATTCAATCAACTTGAGCGAAACTATGATGGTGCTCTAGTAAATTTCGATGGGGGTCCGTCTATATTTGCCGAAATGGGTAAACCTCTAAGGGAAGGAAAAACCCGTCGACTGTCTGTAGATGAGATTCAAACACTTAAGCTCTAAATTAGTCAATCAGAGGGTAAAACCTTAAAATATCTCATAAATCACTACAAGAAAGAGGGTCTTTGCCGACGGACATTTTTAGCACCGTCGGTAATAATACACTTTTTACCGACGGTGACTAAAATATCCGTCGGTATTATAACTTTAATTTTTTAATTTTTTTATGCACATTTATTACCGACGGTCAAATAAAGTTCGTCGGTATAAATATTTATACCGACGGTACATATATGTCCCGTCGGTAATATACTTTATACCGACGGT
The DNA here is from genome assembly GCA_947650365.1 of Chamaelirium japonicum. Lineage (NCBI taxonomy): Eukaryota > Viridiplantae > Streptophyta > Magnoliopsida > Liliales > Melanthiaceae > Chamaelirium > Chamaelirium japonicum. Next base: position 50,291,936 of record OX393555.1, read on the forward strand.
TACATAAATACCGTCGGTAAAATGTCACGACGAAACTCAGGGTAAAAACCGAGCCTCTGGAAAAAAATGTGACCCTGAGTTCCGTCGGAGAGTTTTACCGACGGATGTTATATAGCCGTCGGTATAACTAATTATACCGACGGTAATTTAATGGTCGTCGGCAAGATACCGACGGTAGATAAATATCCGTCGGTAAAATTGTCCCGACGAAACACAGGGTAAAAACCGAGCCTCTGGAAAAAATGGAACCCTGAGTTTCGTCGGTGATTTGTACCGACGGAAATTATTGTTCCGTCGGTAAATGCCGACGGACATTATATATCCGTCGGTAAAAATATCACGACGAAACTCAGGGTAAAACCAAGCCTCTGGAAAAAAATGGAGACTGAGTTTCGTCGTCGTTGTTTACCGACGGAGAGTATAGTTCCGTCGGTAAAAATGTTATATTTACCGACGGATGTAAAAATGTCCGTCGGTAAAAATCCAGACATTAGTTATAATCAGCGATCCCCCCCCTTCTGTATTGTTTCGATCTAACCGGCCTCCCCGCCCCTCTCTCTCTCTCTCTCAATCTCCCCCCCTCCCCGGCCTCCCTCCCCCCCTCCCCGGCCTCCCCCCCCCTCCCCGGCCTCCCTCCCCCCCTCCCCGGCCTCCCTCACATCGCGTCCCTCCGGCCGACCGATCGACCGGCGGCAAGCTCCTCCTCCTCCTCGTGGGCTCCGGCCGGTGAGATCCTCCTCCTCCTCCCCCCGGTGAGCTCCTCCTCCCCCCGGTGAGTTCCTCCTCCTCCTCCTCCCTCTCTCCCCAAACTAAATGATGATCTGTGGGTTAGGCATGGGCAAACCTTTCAACCCTCCCAAGTCCCACCTCTTGCTAGAGAGGAAGCACCACTTGGACAAAAAGCTAGCCCGCTGGTTTTTTTTTTGTTGAGAAATCCCTCTTAAAGGATAAGCGATTGTTCGGCCTAGATCCCAACCAGCGTATTAAAAAAAAAAATCATCACTCAGAGAGAACAAAATTCAGACACGAAGGTTAAGATAGATTGTCAAACCATAAGATCTAATGGTTTGGTTGGATAGACCCACTTAGAAGTTGTCCTACACGCTCCGAAGTATTGAACCCGCAACCTCTGCGCCAAAGCATTAGTTGCTTACCGACTCCCCTGTCCCCTGTCCCCATGATGAGTGAACCCTTCCTTTCTCTCTTAATGGAATGCGAAAAGAAGAAAAAGACATTAATTATATTAGGTCTTTTAATTATATATACCGAAAATAATGCTCGTTAAATATTAAAAATAGCAATGCTATGTAATGCTACGTCATATTTCCTTTTGTTATGTAGTGGCGGACCTCCCTCTCGTCTTATTGGTGAGCTTTCATACTTGTATATACGAACTTAATAAAAATCAGGACAATTCTCCCGCTTCTATGGCGAGTTTCGATATTTGCTTTATCTTGTGCAGGAGTAATAACATGTGACGTAATGATCGTATGACAGTCTGTTAAATGATATTAATAAAGTAGATGAGTAAAGTTTAATGTTTAGTGTGTATGTAAAGTTAAAAGGAAAATGATTCGTACTTTGGTTCGGTTTAGGGAGCGTTTGGTCGGCTGTAAGTCGTGGGAAGTGTGAGAGCTGATAGAAGTGTAGCTCGTTGAACTATCGATTCTAGAATAGAAGTTCAATTTTTTTTTTTGTAAGGTTATAGGGAACTAGCAATTCACCAAACTGTAATTTTGGTATTTATTTAGTCGTATTGTACTGCACATAAGTGTCTTATGCCACTTTTGGTGATTGTTTCGCAAAACTTATTTGTCCAATCACCTCTGAAGTGGCATATGAGGTTATCCTTATCATTGTTCAATGTTAATTTTTTGTATTGTAGTTTTTTTTTTTAAGTGATGCTAAACATGCTAAATTTGGTTTGGGCTTTCACATGATTTGTTGTTTGATCACCAATCCATTAACAATTCATAAGTATTTAACCCCTAATATCCATGGTTTGACAATCTATCCAACCAAACCATAAGATCTAAATGTAGAAAATTCAGACACGAAGGTTAAGATAGATTGTCAAACCATAAGATCTAAATGTAGAAAATTCAAAAGGTTGCAACTCCAAGCTGTTACCACCCCATGCAAGAGGTGTAACAACAACTCTTGTTATGGGTTTTGAATGCCCCAAATGGTGTAACATCACCCATTGTTCTCTCAAAAGGTCAACCCTTCAAGAGCCAGTAACAACAGCTCAAAAATGGGGGTTAATTACAGGTTTTTGGGGTATGAAAAAAATTTCCCTTTTATTTTCTCACACCCCCACTTTTATGTTGAAATTTGAGTTACTCCCCTAAATTTTTAAAATTTGACTTTACCCCCCAATATGATCTGATCGTGAGTAACCCGTTAAAAGTAGGGGTGTGCATCGGTTCGAAATCAACCTATTTAGACAAAACCAAAACCGATCCAATCTTGGTCGGTTTTGAGGATTTTCAATCCGATCCAAACCGAACTATGATTGGAATCCAATCGAATCCAACTCAATTAAAGTTGGTTTGGATTGGATCGGATGGTCGGTTTAGGTTTTGGACCATGGTCCTAGGTTTAAATTATGTTGCCTCTATTTGTTAATTTCAGTATTACCCCATCTATTTAATTCTCTACCTACTCGGGAACCGAAATCGAAATTGTGCGGAGTCTTATAATATTGTTTGAAATTACTTCAGGTGTTGTATAGCCAGATAGACGAAGATGTCTTCGATCGATAAGAGTTGGATGCGTAATTCGAATCGCATGAGCCAAGAGTACAGAGAAGGAGTCAGGAAATTTCTGGATTTTGCATTTGAGCGTCTTGCACCGCTTGATGGAAAAATTGTGTGTCCCTGTATAGACTGCGGAAAGGTGATTAGGAAGGTTCGAGAGGAATGTGAGGTTGATCTGGTAATGCGTGGCATTGACATTACCTATACCCGTTGGTTCTCGCACGGTGAGGAGCTAGATGCAGTCCCCATGGCAGCTCACGGTGAAACTTCAAACACAGTGATCGCTGATGATAATATTAATACAGACGATGACGATGACATGCAGGGTATGATACATGATTTGCAAGGTGGAATAGGCACGGAAACACCGTCAGGTGATCAGCCCAATATCGAAGCGGACAAGTTCTACAGATTGCTTAAAGATGCCGAACAACCTCTATACCCGGGGTGTGAGAAGTTTTCAAAACTCTCTTTCACTGTAAAGCTTCTTCATTTGAAGTGCCTCAATGGTTGGAGTAATAAGTCATTTAATATGTTGGTAGAGTTGCTGAAAGAGGCTTTTCCTATGGGTGAGACAGTACCGAAATCATTCTACGAGGCGAAGAAGACAATTAAAGATCTCGGTCTGGGTTATGAGAAAATTGATGCATGCGTGAACGATTGTATGTTGTACCGGAAAGAGTATGAACATGCACGGTCATGCCACATATGCGGAGCAACGAGATATAAAGAGACGGATGCCGAGTCTAGTACCAGTCGAAGGAAGAAAAATGTATCTGCAAAGGTTCTCCTATACTTCCCGCTCAGGGACAGGCTTCAGAGGTTGTTTATGTCATCGAAGACTGCTGAGCACATGAGGTGGCATGCACGAGAACGTACAGATGACGGGATTATGAGACATCCGGCCGACTCTCTGACGTGGAAAGATTTTGATCATACATATCCTGAATTCGCATGTGAAGTTCGCAACGTCAGGTTAGGGCTTGCTAGCGATGGCTTCAATCCCTTTGGGAATATGAGTGTGTCGTACAGCATTTGGCCAGTTGTCCTAGTTCCATACAATTTGCCTCCCTGGATGTGCTTAAAAAAGCCATACACAATGCTCTCCTTGCTCATTCCCAGACCCAGGTCGCCTGGTAATGATATTGACGTTTACTTGCAGCCGTTGATTGAGGAGTTGAACGAGTTATGGGAAGTTGGGGCCGATACGTATGATGCCTCGTTGCGCCAGAATTTTCGGATGCATGCGGCACTTCTATGGACCATCAACGATTTTCCTGCATATGCCAACTTATCCGGGTGGAGTACTAAAGGAAAATTGGCGTGCCCTACATGCAATAAGGAGACAGATTCATTACGGTTGAAGAACGGAGGCAAGTTTTGTTATATGGGCCATCGAAGATTCCTTCTTGACGGCCATAAGTGGAGGCAGAACAAAAGAGCTTTCAACGGTAAGAAGGAACTTGCAAAGGCCCCGGAGCAGCTTTCGGGGGTAGAAGTCTTGTGCGAATTGGATCAGCTTGATGCCGTGGCACTTGGAAAAGGTAAAAAGAAGAGAACGCATGAAGATTCTACGCGTGAGCATAACTGGAAGAAGAAGAGTATTTTCTTTAAACTACCGTACTGGAGCAGCCTACTCTTGCGGCATAACTTGGATGTCATGCATATTGAGAAAAATGTGTGTGACAACATTATAGGAACACTGCTGAATCTCGACGGTAAGACGAAGGATAATCTTAAATCTCGTCTCGATCTTAAGGAGTTGGGCATCCGAAAATCACTTCATCCCCAAGAGATTGGGGATAAGTATGTGTTGCCAGTTGCATGCTACACTATGAGCTCACAGCAAAAGGCAGCCTTATGTGCATTCCTACGGTCTGTGAAAACGCCAGACGGTTATTCTTCGAATATCGCACGATGCGTGCAAGAGAACGGCCGGAAGTTGTCCGGATTAAAGAGCCACGATTGTCATGTTCTTATGCAGCGATTGTTATCTCTTGCTATACGTGGGAATTTAACCGAAGAGGTGTCCGGTCCGTTAATTGAGCTCAGTACTTTTTTCAACCAGTTGTGCTCGAAGGTACTTAGAGTGGACCAACTTGAACAGATGGAGAGGGATATTGCGCTCACATTGTGCAAGTTAGAGATGATATTTCCACCTTCATTCTTTGATGTCATGGTGCATTTGACCGTTCACTTGGCAAATGAGGCCAAACTCGGCGGCCCAGTTCATTACCGGTGGATGTATTTTATCGAGAGGTAATCGTCTCGTCTCATTCGCACAATGTATTTGATCGTTCTTGATATATTCATACAAATATTTTTTTCTCAAATTAGGTACTTGCGAACATTGAAATCATATGTTCGTAATAAAAGTCGTCCGGAGGGATCAATTGCTGAAGGATACCTAGCAGAAGAATGTCTAACATTCTGCTCAAGATACCTACATGGTATAGACACGCGATTCAATCAACTTGAGCGGAACTATGACGGTGGTCCAATAGACTTCGATGGGGGTCTGTCTATATTTGCCGAAATGGGTAGACCTGTAGGAGGAGGCAAAACCCGTCGATTGTCTGTAGATGAGATTCAACAGGCACATATGTATGTGTTGCGCCAATGTGATGAAGTGTGGCCATTCATTGAGTAAGCATTTTACGATCATTTACTCATTCTTTCAGTCCATTCATTAAGTATATGTGCTAATTATAATCTAATTCATAACCGGTAAAACAGGAAGCATAAAGCCATCATTAATAATCGGGGTATTCGAAATGCTCCCCAAATTCATGATCGTGAATTCCCATCGTGGTTCGAGAAACACGTAAGTATTCACATCATTACTGAATTTCATTGACATCCATTACCGAACAATAATTATGTGTTCATATCATGAATGTCGTGTGGTTATTATAGGCACAGGAGCTGCACGACAACCACGATCCGCTGATGAATGAGGATCTCTGGCGCTTATCTTGTAGTCCTTTGCAAGACGCAATATCGTACGATGGTTATATCGTGAACGGTTATAGATTTCGGACGAAAGATAGTGAAAAATCACGAAGAACCCAAAATAGTGGGGTTGTCGTCAACGGTGAGCAAGAAGAATTAGAAAATATCGACTTCTACGGCGTCCTCAACGAGATTCTCGAGATTAAATTCCTTGGCCAAAATCGGATCGTATTATTCAAATGCGATTGGTATGATGTTAATAATCGCGGGACTGGTTATAATGTCGACAAATACGGTTTTATCAGCATCAACACTGCCAAGAGATTGAATACCCAATATGAAGATCCATTCATTCTTGCCTCTCAAGCGCAACAGATATTTTATGCACCGGATAATACCTCTCCAGGTTGGCAAATTGTAGTCAGGTCACCACCCAGAGATTTTTACGACATGGGAGACAAGGATGCGGGGGTCGTCGATGATGATTTGGATGCATACCAGAATGATGAGATAATCATTGTCGACGCAGTGCACGACGAAAATGAAGATGTCGACAATATAAACTGGACAACGAATGCAGATCAAATAATAGAAGAGGGAAGCGATGAGAGTGACAGAGATGAGACAGAAAATGACTAGACCGTATGTAAATCAAATTGTTTCATATTTAAATCATACTGTTTCACCGATTCATATGTAAATCATACCGTTTCATATGTAAATCATACCGTTTCACCGATTTACGATCCGACCGATTCACCGATTTAGAGTCTAAGAGTTGGAAAATCATAAGTTAGCGTGTTTCGGATATGAAATAGGTTTCGATTCGATCGGATCGTCATCGGATCGGCATCCGATAATTCGAACTTGGAATTATTCCGTATTTCGGACTTGCAAGCGGGTTCTAATTGGATATTTGACCAATTTACGCTCCGATTCACCGATTTAGAGTCTAAGTGTTGGAAAATCATAAGTTAGCGTGTTTCGGATATAAAATAGGTTTGGATTCGATCGGATCGTCATCGGCTCGGCATCCGATAATTCGAACTTAGAATTATTCCGTATTTCGGACTTGCGAGCGGGTTCTAATTGGATATTTGACCAATTTACGCTCCGATTCACCGATTTAGAGTCTAAGTGTTGGAAAATCATAAGTTAGCGTGTTTCGGATGTGAAATAGGTTTGGATTCGATCCGATCGTCATCGGATCGGCATCCGGTAATTCGAAGTTGGATTTATTCCGTATTTCGGACTTGCGAGCGGGTTCTAATTGGATATTTGACCAATTTACGCTCCGATTCACCGGTTTAGAGTCTAAGTGTTGGAAAATCATAAGTTAGCGTGTTTCGGATATGAAATAGGTTTGGATTCGATCCGATCGTCATCGGATCGGCATCCGGTAATTCGAAGTTGGAATTATTCCGTATTTCGGACTTGCGAGCGGGTTCTAATTGGATATTTGACTAATTTACGCTCCGATTCACCGGTTTAGAGTCTAAGTGTTGGAAAATCATAAGTTAGCGTGTTTCGGATATGAAATAGGTTTGGATTCGATCCGATCGTCATCGGATCGGCATCCGGTAATTCGATGTTGGAATTATTCCGTATTTCGGACTTGCGAGCGGGTTCTAATTGGATATTTGACCAATTTACGCTCCGATTCACCGATTTAGAGTCTAAGTGTTGGAAAATCATAAGTTAGCGTGTTTCGGATATAAAATAGGTTTGGATTCGATCCGATCGTCATCGGATCGGCATCCGATAATTCGAACTTGGAATTATATTCCGTATTTCGGACTTCCGAGCGGGTTCTAATTGGATATTTGACCACTTTACGATCCGATTAACCGATTTAGAGTCTAACTGTTTCATATTGTTTCATATTGTTTCATATTGCGAGCGGGTTCATATTGTTTTATATTGTTTCATATGTAAATCATACTGTTTCATATATAAATCAAACTGTTTCATATTGTTTCATATGTAAATCTTAAATCTTACTGTTTCATATGTAAATTAAATTGTTTCAGATGGCATCACGGTCATATGTTCGTAGAGGCAGAGGCAGAGGCAGGGGTGGGGTAGCTCAGAGCGCTCCGGCTGCCACCCCAGGGTCCGAGGCTGAGCCGTCCGGATCTGGTAGTGCTGTTCCTCTCTCCACACCAGCTCCTGCTGTGGTCACAGCCTCCGGAGCTTCGAGCAGTGCTCAGCACTCGGCTGCAGCGTCTACGCCCACAGGTAATGTTTAGATCTAAAGTTTTATACATGTTGTAAATACTTCTTCAGTACTGATGTATATTTTATTTGCAGGGTCGACCAGGTACGTAGGCGACCGGGGCGTGACGACGGCCCGGCGCTTGTCCGCCTTACGCGAGCCGCTGTCCCTACAGTGGAGCGGCCATACCTTTGTGGGCGAGCACGCTTCTGACGCCGCCACGTGGGTCGGCATGATAGTACGGGAGGAGAGGAATGCCCCGATTGTGGGGTTAAGGGGGTGGAAGAACATTGATGCATCCTATAAGGAGAGGATGTATCAGCAGTTTTTGGTACGTTAGTTTCATTAAAGCATTTTAGAATAATATCGTACTTCTTTATAATTTGATTTGATAAAATGACTTGTTTCTAAATTGATTTTACAGGAGAAATTTAAATGGGAGAACATGGAAACCGACACCCATCGGGAGGACTTGTGGAAGACGATGGGTGAGCGGTACAGGGATTACCGTCACGAGCTCTACAAGCTCTACGGTTACTTGGTCGGCCAGCCGGCTGAGGAGGTACAGGCTGCGGCCGGGACGAGAGACGCGCCACCGCTACACATTCTACAGTTTTTGGTCGCTCACTGGGCCACCCCTAGCTTTCAGGTATAATTTTAATTTTGTTGATTCGTACTTGTTTTAATGTTATACTAAAAATTTGTATTGATGTTTCAAAATTTAATCGATTGACACAGGTGAAATCTGCTGTAGGCAAGCAGAATAGAAGTGCCTCGACGACACCTGCTCCAGTGAAGGGGAGGACCTCCATGCCCCAGCTTGCCCAGCAGCTGGTAAATGATACAAACATTGTTATTATTTAAAGCTCTATACATGTTATATTAACTCGTCTATTTATTTTATATGTCCAACAGACACAGTCCTTGGGCCACGAGCCTAATAGGATTGACCTTTTTGAGGCCTCTAGGAGGCGGCGTATCGATGGGGCATTTCTGGACGACAGGGTTGCCTCGCAAGTGGTAAGTAATTAAATTACTGTTAATATATTCTTATACATATGCCACAAAATATCATTGAATATCATTGGTTGTTTTTATATAGGAGAGGATGCGACTTATGGTGACCCCGTCGGGCGAGGCCGGCTCCTCCTCCAGCTCAGTATCTGTCGACTCAGCGATGGATACTGTGCTGAGACCTGCCACGCACGGCCGTGTCCTCTGTACGGGCCTTGGAGTCACGCCCTCCTCCTACTTTGGACGAGAGGGTATGCGCTCGAGGGCACGGGACACCCAGACCGGTGCTATCACTCAGCTGCAGTCTACGCTAGACGCGGAGCGAGAGCAGAGGCAGGCCCTCGAGCAGAGGATGGAGGCGGAGCGAGAGCAGAGGCAGGCCCTCGAGCAGAGGGTTGAGGCGGAGAAGAAGGCCCTCGATGAGGAAAGAGAAGCTCGCAGGGAACTGGAGCGTAAATTTAATGAATTCATAAGCCGGTCTAGCGGTGGCTCATCCTCATGATCAGGTACTTACTAATCTTTATAATATTAGCAAAAAATATGAATCTTACTAATTTGAGTTTTGATCATATTATCACACTTATGATTTTCCAACACTTAGACTATAAATCGGTAAATCGAATCGTAAATGGTCACTCTCTCTCTCATGGTAATGATGTAGCCGGTAATGATGTAGCCTCTGTTTTTCTTTTAAATACGGAATAATTCCAAGTTCGAATTACCGGATGCCGATCCGATGACGATCGGATCGAATCCAAACCTATTTCATATCCGAAACACGCTAACTTATGATTTTCCAACACTTAGACTCTAAACCGGTGAATCGGAGCGTAAATTGGTCAAATATCCAATTAGAACCCGCTCGCAAGTCCGAAATACGGAATAAATCCAACTTCGAATTATCGGATGCCGATCCGATGACGATCGGATCGAATCCAAACCTATTTCATATCCGAAACACGCTAACTTATGATTTTCCAACACTTAGACTCTAAATCGGTGAATCGGAGCGTAAATTGGTCAAATATCCAATTAGAACCCGCTCGCAAGTCCGAAATACGGAATAATTCCAACTTCGAATTATCGGATGCCGAGCCGATGACGATCGGATCGAATCCAAACCTATTTTATATCCGAAACACGTTAACTTATGATTTTCCAACACTTAGACTCTAAATCGGTGAATCGGAGCGTAAATTGGTCAAATATCCAATTAGAACCCGCTCGCAAGTCCGAAATACGGAATAATTCCAACTTCGAATTACCGGATGCCGATCCGATGACGATCGGATCGAATCCAAACCTATTTCATATCCGAAACACGCTAACTTATGATTTTCCAACACTTAGACTCTAAATCGGTGAATCGAAGCGTAAATTGGTCAAATATCCAATTAGAACCCGCTCGCAAGTCCGAAATACGGAATAATTCCAAGTTCGAATTATCAGATGCCGAGTCGATGACGATCCGATCGAATCCAAACCTATTTTATATCCGAAAACTTATGATTTTCCAACACTTAGACTCTAAATCGGTGAATCGGAGCGTAAATTGGTCAAATATCCAATTAGAACCCACTCGCAAGTCCGAAATTCGGAATAATTCCAAGTTCGAATTATCGAATGCCGATCCGATGACGATCCGATCGAATCCAAACCTATTTTATATCCGAAACACGCTAACTTATGATTTTCCGGAATAATTCCAAGTTCGAATTACCGGATGCCGATCCGATGACGATCGGATGGAATCCAAACCTATTTCATATCCGAAACACGCTAACTTATGATTTTCCAACACTTAGACTCTAAACCGGTGAATCGGAGCGTAAATTGGTCAAATATCCAATTAGAACCCGCTCGCAAGTCCGAAATACGGAATAAATCCAACTTCGAATTATCGGATGCCGATCCGATGACGATCGGATCGAATCCAAACCTATTTCATATCGGAAACACGCTAACTTATGATTTTCCAACACTTAAACTCTAAATCGGTGAATCGGAGCGTAAATTGGTCAAATATCCAATTAGAACCCGCTCGCAAGTCCGAAATACGGAATAATTCCAACTTCGAATTATCGGATGCCGAGCCGATGACGATCCGATCGAATCCAAACCTATTTTATATCCGAAACACGCTAACTTATGATTTTCCAACACTTAGACTCTAAATCGGTGAATCGGAGCGTAAATTGGTCAAATATCCAATTAGAACCCGCTCGCAAGTCCGAAATACGGAATAATTCCAACTTCGAATTATCGGATGCCGAGCCGATGACGATCGGATCGAATCCAAACCTATTTTATATCCGAAACACGCTAACTTATGATTTTCCAACACTTAGACTCTAAATCGGTGAATCGGAGCGTAAATTGGTCAAATATCCAATTAGAACCCGCTCGCAAGTCCGAAATACGGAATAATTCCAACTTCGAATTACCGGATGCCGATCCGATAACGATCGGATCGAATCCAAACCTATTTCATATCCGAAACACGCTAACTTATGATTTTCCAACACTTAGACTCTAAATCGGTGAATCGGAGCGTAAATTGGTCAAATATCCAATTAGAACCCGTTCGCAAGTCCGAAATTCGGAATAATTCCAAGTTCGAATTATCGAATGCCGATCCGATGACGATCCGATCGAATCCAAACCTAGCTATTTCATATCTGAAACACGCTAAGTTATGATTTTTCAACACTTAGACTCTAAATCGGTGAATCGGAGCGTAAATTGGTCAAATATCCAATTAGAACCCGCTCGCAAGTCCGAAATACGGAATAATTCCAAGTTCGAATTATCGGATGCCGAGCCGATGACGATCCGATCGAATCCAAACCTATTTTATATCCGAAACACGCTAACTTATGATTTTCCAACACTTAGACTCTAAATCGGTGAATCGGAGCGTAAATTGGTCAAATATCCAATTAGAACCCGCTCGCACGTCCGAAATACGGAATAATTCCAAGTTCGAATTATCGGATGCCGAGCCGATGACGATCCGATCGAATCCAAACCTATTTTATATCTGAAACACGCTAACTTATGATTTTCCAACACTTAGACTCTAAATCGGTGAATCGGAGCGTAAATTGGTCAAATATCCAATTAGAACCCGCTCGCAAGTCCGAAATACGGAATAATTCCAACTTCGAATTATCGGATGCCGAGCCGATGACGATCGGATCGAATCCAAACCTATTTTATATCCGAAACACGCTAACTTATGATTTTCCAACACTTAGACTCTAAATCGGTGAATCGGAGCGTAAATTGGTCAAATATCCAATTAGAACCCGCTCGCAAGTCCGAAATACGGAATAATTCCAACTTCGAATTACCGGATGCCGATCCGATGACGATCGGATCGAATCCAAACCTATTTCATATCCGAAACACGCTAACTTATGATTTTCCAACACTTAGACTCTAAATCGGTGAATCGAAGCGTAAATTGGTCAAATATCCAATTAGAACCCGCTCGCAAGTCCGAAATACGGAATAATTCCAAGTTCGAATTATCGGATGCCGAGCCGATGACGATCCGATCGAATCCAAACCTATTTTATATCCGAAAACTTATGATTTTCCAACACTTAGACTCTAAATCGGTGAATCGGAGCGTAAATTGGTCAAATATCCAATTAGAACCCACTCGCAAGTCCGAAATTCGGAATAATTCCAAGTTCGAATTATCGAATGCCGATCCGATGACGATCCGATCGAATCCAAACCTATTTTATATACGAAACACGCTAACTTATGATTTTCCAACACTTAGACTCTAAATCGGTGAATCGGAGCGTAAATTGGTCAAATATCCAATTAGAACCCGCTCGCAAGTCCGAAATACGGAATAATTCCAACTTCGAATTACCGGATGCCGATCCGATGACGATCGGATCGAATCCAAACCTATTTCACATCCGAAACACGCTAACTTATGATTTTCCAACACTTAGACTCTAAATCGGTGAATCGGAGCGTAAATTGGTCAAATATCCAATTAGAACCCGCTCGCAAGTCCGAAATACGGAATAATTCTAAGTTCGAATTATCGGATGCCGAGCCGATGACGATCCGATCGAATCCAAACCTATTTTATATCCGAAACACGCTAACTTATGATTTTCCAACACTTAGACTCTAAATCGGTGAATCGGAGCGTAAATTGGTCAAATATCCAATTAGAACCCGCTCGCAAGTCCGAAATACGGAATAATTCCAAGTTCGAATTATCGGATGCCGATCCGATGACGATCCGATCGAATCGAAACCTATTTCATATCCGAAACACGCTAACTTATGATTTTCCAACTCTTAGACTCTATATCGGTGAATCGGAGCGTAAATTGGTCAAATATCCAATTAGAACCCGCTCGCAAGTCCGAAATACGGAATAATTCCAACTTCGAATTACCGGATGCCGATCCGATGACGATCGGATCGAATCCAAACCTATTTCATATCCGAAACACGCTAACTTATGATTTTCCAACACTTAGACTCTAAATCGGTGAATCGGAGCGTAAATTGGTCAAATATCCAATTAGAACCCGCTCGCAAGTCCGAAATACGGAATAATTCCAAGTTCGAATTATCGGATGCCGAGCCGATGACGATCCGATCGAATCCAAACCTATTTTATATCCGAAACACGCTAACTTATGATTTTCCAACACTTAGACTCTAAATCGGTGAATCGGAGCGTAAATTGGTCAAATATCCAATTAGAACCCGCTCGCAAGTCCGAAATACGGAATAATTCCAAGTTCGAATTATCGGATGCCGAGCCGATGACGATCCAATCGAATCCAAACCTATTTTATATCCGAAACACGCTAACTTATGATTTTCCAACACTTAGACTCTAAATCGGTGAATCGGAGCGTAAATTGGTCAAATATCCAATTAGAACCCGCTCGCAAGTCCGAAATACGGAATAATTCCAAGTTCGAATTATCGGATGCCGAGCCGATGACGATCCGATCGAATCCAAACCTATTTTATATCCGAAACACGCTAACTTATGATTTTCCAACACTTAGACTCTAAATCGGTGAATCGGAGCGTAAATTGGTCAAATATCCAATTAGAACCCGCTCGCAAGTCCGAAATACGGAATAATTCCAACTTCGAATTACCGGATGCCGATTCGATGACGATCGGATCGAATCCAAACCTATTTCATATCCGAAACACGCTAACTTATGATTTTCCAACACTTAAACTCTAAATCGGTGAATCGGAGCGTAAATTGGTCAAATATCCAATTAGAACCCGCTCGCAAGTCCGAAATACGGAATAATTCCAAGTTCGAATTATCGGATGCCGAGCCGATGACGATCCGATCGAATCCAAACCTATTTTATATCCGAAACACGCTAACTTATGATTTTCCAACACTTAGACTCTAAATCGGTGAATCGGAGCGTAAATTGGTCAAATATCTAATTAGAACCCGCTCGCAAGTCCGAAATACGGAATAATTCCAAGTTCGAATTATCGGATGCCGAGCCGATGACGATCCGATCGAATCCAAACCTATTTTATATCCGAAACACGCTAACTTATGATTTTCCAACACTTAGACTCTAAATCGGTGAATCGGAGCGTAAATTGGTCAAATATCCAATTAGAACCCGCTCGCAAGTCCGAAATACGGAATAATTCCAAGTTCGAATTATCGGATGCCGAGCCGATGACGATCCAATCGAATCCAAACCTATTTTATATCCGAAACACGCTAACTTATGATTTTCCAACACTTAGACTCTAAATCGGTGAATCGGAGCGTAAATTGGTCAAATATCCAATTAGAACCCGCTCGCAAGTCCGAAATACGGAATAATTCCAAGTTCGAATTATCGGATGCCGAGCCGATGACGATCCGATCGAATCCAAACCTATTTTATATCCGAAACACGCTAACTTATGATTTTCCAACACTTAGACTCTAAATCGGTGAATCGGAGCGTAAATTGGTCAAATATCCAATTAGAACCCGCTCGCAAGTCCGAAATACGGAATAATTCCAACTTCGAATTACCGGATGCCGATTCGATGACGATCGGATCGAATCCAAACCTATTTCATATCCGAAACACGCTAACTTATGATTTTCCAACACTTAAACTCTAAATCGGTGAATCGGAGCGTAAATTGGTCAAATATCCAATTAGAACCCGCTCGCAAGTCCGAAATACGGAATAATTCCAAGTTCGAATTATCGGATGCCGAGCCGATGACGATCCGATCGAATCCAAACCTATTTTATATCCGAAACACGCTAACTTATGATTTTCCAACACTTAGACTCTAAATCGGTGAATCGGAGCGTAAATTGGTCAAATATCTAATTAGAACCCGCTCGCAAGTCCGAAATACGGAATAATTCCAAGTTCGAATTATCGGATGCCGAGCCGATGATGATCCGATCGAATCCAAACCTATTTTATATCCGAAACACGCTAACTTATGATTTTCCAACACTTAGACTCTAAATCGGTGAATCGGAGCGTAAATTGGTCAAATATCCAATTAGAACCCGCTCGCAAGTCCGAAATTCGGAATAATTCCAAGTTCGAATCATCGAATGCCGATCCGATGACGATCCGATCGAATCCAAACCTAGCTATTTGATATCCGTAACACGCTAAGTTATGATTTTTCAACACTTAGACTCTAAATCGGTGAATCGGAGCGTAAATTGGTCAAATATCCAATTAGAACCCGCTCGCAAGTCTGAAATACGGAATAATTCCAAGTTCGAATTATCGGATGCCGATAATTCTACGATCGGATCGAATCCAAACCTATTTCAAAATCGAAACACGCTAACTTATCATTTTTTAACGCTTAGACTCAGTTATAGATATAAACCATTTTTTTAACAAATACATGTTAATTGCAGGAGCAGGGCGGCGTCAGGGGATCGATGAGAGCACCAGCGTTGGTGGTAGGCGGGCGTGGTTGAGATAGGGCGGCGTCAGGGGATCGATGAGAGCACCGGCGTTGGTGGCGGGCGGGGGTGGTTGAGATAGGACATGTATCATCTCTCAGTTCTGGATTGTGTAAATATTATTTTGTAATATATGGTTATTTTTTGTTCTTGTCTATAATTGTCGGCCGAGAACTGTGGTAATATTTGATAATTTGCTGTAATTTTTTATCAATTTAGGTAATATTTTATAAATTGTGGTAATATTTGATAAATTGTGGTAATATATTGTGGTATTGAATCACAGGAATTAAATAACATTATTTAGGTAAATTTATTAAAAAAAAAAAATACTTATTACCGACGGAAATTAATTATTCCGTCGGTAATAATATTTTTATTTTTTTTAAATTATTAATGATTTGCCGACGGCATATAATATCCGTCGGTAATATATATAGTATTACCGACGGTTATATGAATTTGGTCGGCAATATATATTATTACCGACGGGTAATATATATATGTGTCGGTAATATATATATTATTACCGACAGTATGAAATATACCCGTCGGTAAAATGGTTATATATTACCGACGGATTATTATATTTCGTCGGCAATACTAAATTATATTAGTTTTAAATTGATTAAATATTACCGACGGCGTTAATATTACCGTCGGTATTAATTATTATTACCGACGGTAATATTTGGTCCGTCGTATTGTTTTCCCCGACGCCTTCTTTCCCGACAGCAAGCGACGGAAATATCTTCCGTCGCTATAGAATATTACCGACGAAATTTTAATATTACCGACGGATAGTGTCCGTCGGTAATAACTGTTTTTTTTGTAGTGAATATTTGCTCGCAAGTCTGAAACACGAAAAACCATCCAAGTACGAATTATCAAATGTGATCCGATTACGAACTGATCGAATTTAAACCAAGTTCAAATCCGAAAAATACTAATTTATGATTTTTAAATACTTTGACTCTAAATTAGTCAATCGAAGGGTAACATCCTAAAATATCTACTAAATACTTACTCGCAAGTCCGAAATAAGAAAAAACATCCAAGTCCGAATTATCGGATGTGATCCGATTACGATCCGATCGAATCCAAACCAAGTTTAAAATATCTACTAAATACTTGCTCGCAAGTCCAAAATACGAAAAACCATCCAAGTCCAAATTATCGGATGCGATCTGATTATGATCTGATCGAATCCAAACCAAGTTCAAAATTTGAAACACGCTAATTAATGCTTTTCAAACACTTAGACTCTAAATTAGTCAATCGGGGGTAAAATCTTAAAATATCTATTAAATACTTGCTCGCAACTTCAAAATACGAAAAATCATCCAAGTATGAATTATTGGATGCGATCCGATCGAATCCAAACCAAGTTCAAAATCCGAAATACACTAATTTATGATTTTCAAACACTTAGACTCTAAATTAGTCAATTTGAGGATAAAATATTAAATATCTACTAAATACTTGCTCGCAAGTCCAAAATATAAAAAACAATCCAAATCTGAATTATCGGATGCGATCCGATGACGATCCGATCGAATCCAAACCAAGTTCAAAATTCAAAACACAAAAAGTTATGATTTTCAAACACTTAGACTCTAATAGAGTCAATCCAACGGCAAAATTTTTAATATCGACTAAATACTCGTTCGTAATTTAGAAATGCAAAAAATCATACAAGTACGGATTTTTAGATGCGAAACGATAACAATCTGATCGAATCCAAACCAAGTTCAAAATTCCAAGCACAATAACTTATGATTTTCAAATACTTAGACTCTATATTAGTCAATACAATGGAAAAATCTTTAAACATCGACTAAATAATCGTTCGTAAGTTGGGAATTTAAAAAACCATACGAGTATGAATTATCGGATTTACTAATTAGCATATAATTTTGGGGGTATAAGTCAAATTTATCATTTATATTAATTATAGATGTAAATTATTTTTTTAGTAAATACATATTGTTAATTGCAGGATGTGCGGAGTCAAGGGATGAAAGCACCAGCATTGGAACCGGGTGGCGTGTGGGGTGGTTGAGCCAGGGCAACTGCCCTCAGTTTTGAATTGTGTAAAAATAATTATATAATATTTTTAAAAAAATATGCTAATTTTCTGGTATTGTATGTGATTGTGGTAATATTTGGTTATTTATGATAATATTTTAATATATTTGGTAAATTATGGTAATATTTGGTTTGAAAAATAGTGGTAATATTTATGATAATTGTGGTAATTTGTGGTAATATTTGGTAAATTATGGTAATATTTGAATATATTGTGGAATTTGTTGTAAATCACACGAATTTAATAACCAGATTTTTAAAAAAAATTAAAAAAATTCAAGTTTTATTTCCGACGGATACTATATAATCCGTCTGTAATAAATATTTTATTAAATAGTATATATTTAACTTTATCCGACGGAATATAATATACGTCGGTAATATACTTATATTTACGGACATATCATATTGATTCCGTCGGTAATAATAATGTCATTAAATATTATATTTTTACTTTAACTGGCGGAATACAATTATCGTCGGTAATATACATATCTTTATCGACGGATATATTTATGCCCGTCAGTAAATAATCTATTATATTTTTTTAAAATAATCATATATTGCCGATGGATTATCCATATCCGTCTGTATTAATATTTATTTCCGACGGAAATATAAAGTCGTCGCGTTTTTCTTTCCCGACGTCATCTTTCCCGACAGATAGCGACGGGATTACTATCCATCACAATAAATTTTCACCGATAGAATAATGATTTTATCGACGACTATGCTCCGTCGGTAAAAAGTATTTGTTTTTATAGTGAAGAGTCACAAATCATCTGATAGTGGAGTTTGGACACTTTATTGGTAAGGACTAAGGATAAAAAAATATTATTATTTGATATTTTACTCTTTAAAAATTAAAATCGGTATAAGTAAAAAAAAATAAGTATTGTACGAAGCCGCACTACCCAACCTCTAGCTAACCCATCAACTTGCGCTAATCCAAGTTAGCTAGAAAACTTTTTTTTAGCTAGGGCTTGGGTTGGGTATCGTGGGTTCAAGATTGGGCTAGGTTGCAGGTTGAAGATTCTACAACTCAAATTGGGCTCGGATTTATCTCAAACCCGACCCAACCCGGCCGAATTGAAGCCCTTCCTTTGATTGTTTTTTTGTTGTGAGATAAAGATAAAGAAGGGAAAGAAGTTGGGAGATAAAGGGAACAACACATGCACTACATTATAAACTCTAGAACAGTGGTAAACCCACAATATTATGGAAACAAAAAATACAACAAATAGTGCAGTACACACGGACACAACGGGTCCCACATGAATACAGTACATGGGGTTTTATTCGAAGCATTAAACATGGACGTCTCCGCATGGTGGACACCGCGGCCGCTGCCGTGGTGATGGCGGTCGATCACTTCTTAGGTGGTGGTGCGTGGGGGTGGTGGTCGTACTTCTTATGCTCGGGTGCCGGCGCATGGTGGTGCTTGGGGTGGTGGTGCTCGTGGTGGTGCTTGTGGTGGTGAGGAGGCTCCGCTGGCAGCTTGTGGTAGGAGGGTGGTGGAGCGCCCTCTACGGAAGGGACGGCTGCTCCCACCAGCATAACCAACGTAAACAGAAGCAGCCATGCACGCATACCCATCTCTCTCTCTCTCTCTCTCTCTCTCTCTCTCTCTCTCTCTCTCTCTCTCTCTCTCTCTCTCTCTCTCTCTCTCTCTCTCTCTCTCTCTCTCTCTCTCTCTCTCTCTCTTCTATGCCTTCTTCTGTGTGATGAGGTACTATATATAGCCAGAAAGCCAGGGTTGGCAGGTTGTGGAGAAACCCTAATGGCAGTGGTGTTGGTATGAGGGGATCGAGTAATAATTAAATAATTTTAGGTCAAGAAATGGTGGGGCTTGTGATCTAGTGCAGAGCTCTTCTGGGGTGGGAGGATGCTATCAACCTTCCATCCAGCTTCCAAAGCATGCGGCGGGTGGTAAATGGTGGAGGTTTTTGGGGTGGTGGATTTTTTTTTTTTTTTTTGCAAGTTAAAAGCCAACCTATCCACCTCTATCCTAACACTGGGTGCCAATCCCAATGGGTTGCCCGAGCCAGTAGGTCAAGATGGATAGGGAAAAAATGGTAATGGATGAGGTGGGAGCAATTCTCATAATTGTCTACCAACTCTGAGATTTGGGTGAGGTGGCTATCAATATTGTGGGGCCCATAATTATCCTCGATCTAGTTATAGATATTTTACAAACCCCAAAAGAACTGGTATTTTCAACAAAATAAAGGTGTCGTCTAGAATGCAGATGATAAACATAGCAAGGGTTGAGATTTACAAAGATGAAACAAAAAGGGAGGGAAGAAGGGAGGAAAAAATTTAAAACTCAAATGAAAAGAGAGTTTGAAATTCAAACACCTATAATAAATATATAAATCTGGATAGACTGGACCCGTTGGTAATAGATCTTTGACTGTTCGTCATTATAAGTTATATAGGATGGTGACAGGTATCAGATTTATATTAATTTGGATCCGCTGACAACCGCAGGCACTGCACAGCTGTCCGTTTCATGTAGAGCCCCGGTCCACGCCATTCATTATCTCTCCCCGAGGTACATACACCGTTTGAGAGAGAGGAAGAGAAATAGTTTGAGAGAGAGAGAAGAGGGAGAGAGGGAGAGAAGAAGCGCCGCCCCGATGTCGCCGTCGAAGTCCACGGCATCTCCGATCGCAGTCGACCCCCTCCCTCTCTCTCTCCTCCGCCCCTGATCCGGCTCCGACCCCCTTCCTCTCTCTGCGATCTGGTCCTGATCTCGCCGTCAGTCCTCCAGGACCCCCTCCCTCTCTCTCCCTCTCTCTCTGTCATGCGATCCGGTTCCGATCTCGCCGTCGACCACGACCCCCTCCCTCTGTCATGCAATCCGGGCCCGACCCCCTCCCTCTCGCGATCCATCAGTTGACCCCGATCGCAGCCATCTCCGATCTCGCCGTCAGTCCTCCAGGACCCCCTTCCTCTCTCTCCCTCTCTCTCTGTCATGCGATCCGGCTCCGATCTCACCGTCGGCCACGACCCCCTCCCTCTCTCTGTCATGCAATCCGGGCCCGACCCCCTCCCTCTCGCGATCCATCAGTTGACCCCGATCGCAGCCATCTCCGAATCGACCCCCTCCCTCTCTCTCTCTCATACGATTTGGCCACGATCCGAGTCCGAAGTGGAGGTCCAGGCGCTGATCCGAGTCCAGAGAGGGCCGGAGCCGAGATTCCAGGAGCCGGGGCTGAAAGGGCCCCTCTAGGAGGAGGTGAGCTCGAGGATGGCGTCGCTGGGCTACAGACGGAACTCCAAGTGGTGCAAGAAGCGGCCGCAGCAGTCCAAGACGCCATCAACGATGTGCCCACCGACCACCCCACCTTCAAGCTCCGGGCCAGCTTCAACGCTGAGGGCGACGACGCAAAACCCATTGAGGAATATGAGGGTGGAGATGAAGAGGAGGGCGACGGAGAGGGGCAAGGTTTGTGGCAACATCGAGTACTCCTGCACCCATGATCAAGCCAAGGTTTATCAATCAATCTCCATGGCTTCTCTTCTCTCTCTAAGGTGAATAAGATCGATCATAAGGGATGATCTTGCCCGTCAAATGTTGATTAGGAGATGATCCTATGTTATTTCTTGCTAATGATGTAGCTAACAAACATATTCTAACTGTGTGATCGAAGTGTGTAGAGGCCAGGGATCTAATCAGATCATCATCATGATGCATCATCACCTCCATTGCATTGTCCGCAGCTTACGAGTCGAGAGTAAGAAAAAAAGCTACAATTGTACCATTCAAATTCTCCCTTTGTTTCGTATAATAAAATTCGGATAGAATATGTGGGGTCGTATGTGTGATCCCGCACACCATGTAACAGTGTGGTTGCCAATGTGCATGCATGGATTAGTGTGCGCGAACAGATATTTTATTTTGTGTTTTGATGCTCTCTCGCTCTCACTTTCTCCCCCCCCCCCCCCCACACTCTTTCTCTCTCTATTTTAACATCAGTTTTTTTTTTTTTGTAGGGTTCTTCCTCCTCCACAGCCTGAGTGCAACAAATCTGATTACCACACACACACACACACACACACACACACACAGAGAGAGAGAGAGAGAGAGAGAGAGAAACCAACTTCCAATCCTCCCTAATTCCCGCCCCTCTCCTCTCTCAGTGGTGAGATTTTTAATTTTATGTTTGAGGAGGGAGCAAAAATGAGATTGCATTTTTTTCCCCTATTGAACATCTTTATTTTTTTGTTTAATGAACATCAATGGTGAAATTTTTAATTTTGTGTTTGAGGAGGGCACAATCTGGTTCATACCTCAAAAGTTTTGTTTAATTTTGTGACCTCCATCAAGGCTTTAACTTATAATTTTGTGAACATCATTGTTTGAGGATGGAATAATCAGGTTGAATGAAACCCCTTTTTCTTCTACTCTCTCTCTCTCTCTCTCTCTCTCT
This sequence comes from Chamaelirium japonicum, assembly GCA_947650365.1. Taxonomy (NCBI): domain Eukaryota; kingdom Viridiplantae; phylum Streptophyta; class Magnoliopsida; order Liliales; family Melanthiaceae; genus Chamaelirium; species Chamaelirium japonicum. Next base: position 50,314,373 of record OX393555.1, read on the forward strand.
CTCTCTCTCTCTCTCTCTCTCTCTCTCGCAATGTGTTCAAGCAATTCGATTTTGTTTTTAATGAATATCATTTTTTTAATGATAATCAGTGGTGAGTTTTTTAATTTTGTGTTCGAGGAGGGAGCAAACATCAGATTGCTTTTTTTTTCTTCCTGCTAATGAACATCGTTTTTTTATTTTATTTTTAATGAACATCAATGGCCAAATTTTTAATTTTGTGTTTGAGGAGGGCAATAAGGTTCATACCTCAAAAGTTTTGTTTAATTTTGTGACCTCTATCAAGGCGTTAATTTATAATTTTGGTTTTATCTCTGTTGATCTTCTGATGTTCCAATTTTGAGTCACCAGGGATATTTTGGTTTGGTCTCTGTGTACAATTTGTTGCATTCGCAGTAGGTGCTCTCCTGTCTGTCTTTTGCCCACCGACCATTGACATTCCAGTGATTATTCTCTCTTCTTTTTTCTGAACTGACAAGAGTTTTGTTGCAGCTTTGATGTTAACGTAGTAGAACCATGTGGCTTGATGATGATTACTGGCTCAGCTGATTGATATGTTACTATGGGTATGAGTTCCTTCTATTTAACCATTCTTTAAAATTCATTGAAACATATATCCTCTCATCATCTAATTCCTTTCCCAGTGTACTAATGGTTTTGTAGTTTGTACCATGGTGTGGTATGATGTTTCCTTTTTCATATTTCCACACGACTACATGCAAAAGATTGTCTGAGAATTTATCACCAGGGATCAAAATTCATTTGAATCTGCAATATGTATAAGTGAAAACCCCACTTACTGAATATTGAAGTTTGAACTGAATTATTTAAACGTTGCTATATGGATCCGAAGCTTATACGAACATTCGACATGATGGAATGTATGCATACAACAAAGACCAAAAGTAAAGTTTGTACTTTCTTTCTATTTGTGGGTTCATAGTCTGCAACTTGCACAATATTGTCTCAATAAATAACATGCATATAATAGAATCATAGATTTATGTGGTGGATAAATTGCTCCTTTTGTTTCTGTAGGCTGCTGCGGCCTGCCGTACATTACAATTTCTAGACCAATTCCTGCTGATATGGGGAAGGTTGAGAAGCTCCGGAAAATTGACCTTTCTTACAGTCAGTTTATTTGTGATATACCAAGTTCCTTCTGAGATATGATGAACTTAAAATTATCTGTAATCACTTAAGTGGCTTTGTTAAGTTTTTTGATAAGCACTTTCAATGTCTTATGATTGTCTTACTAGAATTATCCTTGCCTTACGGTACTGTCGTGACCGCCTTTGGCGGCTTGGCGGGGGCATCGAAATTGATGCTGCTGACGAATTTTGCTGGTCCTCGAATATGTTTTGCTGTCGAAAGCAGGTGAGTGTGTTTTGCCGTCGTAGGTGGCTGCTGCAATATTGACAGGCTTCAATGGTAGATAACGACCACATTAAAATTTTAACCAGCTTTTGAAAGCATGTGAATGCCTTGATCCAACACATGAGGAGGTTCAATGGCCGACAATGTGGACGTCTAGACCAAATGTGGGCGTCGCCGAATGAATATTGTTGCCCCTTGCCGACAATGTGAGCACTCAAATGGTGAACATGATTAAATGATAAATGTATGACACACCAAGATTTAAGATCAATAGAACTTATTAATCATAGTTACAGTCTGTGATACAAGAAAAACAGGAGTTGTGCCTCAAATTATTCCTACTTGAAAAAGCATTCAACTAATTATCACTAATCACTTCTTAAGCCTTTACAATGCCTCGAGCTTTGACAATATCAAATAAATTGACTAGAACCACCGCTTGATGGAAGTTTGCCCAATATGAATATCCGCACGGCCATATTGAAGACTTCCCTTAATGTTTTGAGTTGGGTGTGGTTCCTTTTTCCTCTCTTTAAGTTGGGAAGGGTGACGAATGAGGCTTGGATCTGTTTCCTTAAGTTGTCTCTGTAGACATCTATTTGTGAAGTTTTGTAGTGAGAGAATCTGTTTTTGTGTGTACCTTTCGAAGGCGGTCCGCTTTTTTGCCGACAGATTTGGACAACGAATCAGAATATAAGAACTTGATCTCTATTTTTGACCAAACTAAAGAAGATCTCGCAGAAGCAAATTCGATTGTCGAACAGTCGAAAGGGGAAATCTTCAATGCTAGAGGAGAATTACATTCAAAGGAATCTTCAAGTGAGGATCTGAATGATAAAATCAGGTCATTACATGCAGAAAAAAATAAGACCGAGAGAAAATTGAATGATCTTATTGGCGAGTATAGTGATCTGAAGTCATCTTCGGAGAGGAAAAGTGCCTTTGATGCGGACAGCTGTGATTGCTCCAGTCTCAGTTTGGCAGGCAGCATCATAGGGTTCCAGGAGAGGAAGCAGCTGTGATACATTTGCATCATGTACTTCGTCAAGTCTGGTATGGGCTGACACCATGCAGTGCACCAACAAGTATGAGTCGTGGTGGACGATTTCATCTCATCTGTTTAAGGAAGTTGTCGCATGTAGTTTATTTTGTTCCAAATCACTCCATAAAGTTTTAACTGTTAGCCCATTACCCCTATTGTCAACTATTTAATTTCTTCATTTGGTAATTTTTATCTAATCGAAATTGAATTGAAGGGGTGCAAAATGTAGTTTTTTAACTATAGAGGGATCATGTGTTTTCGAGCTAAACGTCAGGGGGGCAAAGCATAATTTATCCAAAAATATTTGCTATGTGGGAATTTTGCTGAAGATGCTAACTGAGACATCCCAAAATATAATCTCTCTCTCTCTCTCTCTCCCTCTCTCTCTCTCTCTCTCTCTCTCTCTCTCTCTGTCTGTCTCTCTTTCTCTCTCTTTGCACCCGTTGTGTACCCCAGCCCAACCTCTGTTCGCCCCGCAGGTGCTCTCTCTCTCTCTCTCTCTCTCTCTCTCTCTCTCCAACCTCCCCCGTCGTAGCCTCCTCTGGCTACCGCTAGACCTCTGTTCAATACCCACCCCGTGACTCTCTCGAAAATCGGAACCCACCCTGCCCGTTGTGCCCCCCCTCTTTCTCTGCACCCACTGTGCGCCCCCTTCTTGAATTATTGTCACCCTCGAATTATTGGACCCCCTAAAAATATTGTTACCGCTCTTGAAATGTTTCGTTGCCACCCTCGAAATATTATGACCCCCCTTTGAAATAATACCATTGCCCATGAACTATCATTGCCTCCCTTGAAATATTGTTGTCATCCTCTAAATATTATCACCGCCCTCAAAATGTTTCCGGCGCCTTTCAAATCTTTTTCGTGGCCTTGGGCACGGGGTTTTTACTAGTCTATATAATAAGGGATAACGGTTGTGGGGGGGACAAATGAACTGAGACAAAGCAACGGTTGAGATTTATACAGAGGAGGGGGATAAACAGGGAGACTCAATATAGTCGTCCGTAACGAATCATTTGGGTGAGTGCGATTTATTTGGGTAGGGGGGAACGGATGAGATTGATTGGAGATAAGATGGAGAGATGAGATTGATGAGGAGAAGAAATAAATGAATACAAGGACCAATTTGTAAAAATTAAACAATATAATATATTGTTGGGTTTTAATGTAAAAATGTTGGTGCCACATATACATGGTCCCCACTCCCCCATAAATACACTCACCTCACACTATACTATTAACAATATTAAAGAGCGGGGCCCACACCATTGATTCTCTTAACAACTTCAAACCCGGGCCTTCATGAAAACAAAAAAAACAAAAAAAAATTCAAATCCGGGAATTCTGCATGCAGCCATGTGTGATTTAATTGGTTGATTGGTCAATTAATTACAGAAAAATACAACATCTTTAATTTATTTTTTTTAAGGACATCTTTAATTTGTTAGTAAACGCATGTGATGCAATAAACCCCGGAGGAGTTATCCCGTTGTATGCCAACAACTTGATAGCATAGCCATGTGATTAAATGTCAGCCATAGGACGCACGGAATGGTGTGGCTTGATGCGATCTAAACTAATCCTAAATTAAGGGCTAATTTGATCTAAATTATAACTCGCAAGTGCACGGATCGCTTTGTAGGAGCGGTGCGTATTACGAGGTCGATCCCACAGGGATTGCTAATGAGGGGAGCGGTCTAATCTAGGGTTATTAACTATTTAACCTAAATTACTTAATGAGCAATGTTGTTGATTTGGTTTTATGAGATTGTGATGAAAAAGTAACTAAGCAGTATTAAAGCATGCAATTAACTAAGGTAATGCGGTGCATGGAAGTTTGAATATGGATGAGATACTAAGGCGGTCGAATCCACCGCTAGCTCATTATAGATGCTAAGTTTAAATTATGGTGCTCTAAATTTATGCGAGTAGCATGCGGGAAACAAATCCCGTGCTTTCTCGATATACGATCGTTAAAGCTTTAATACGAGATTAATGACATATGCATGATTTAATTTCAAGCATGGAGTAATAAAGCAGAGCATCAATTGTCTAAATAGAGCACAATGGATCAAAGCTAACATAGCAGAGCATCGATTGTCAAGATTAAGCACAATGGATCTAAGCTTTAATTATACAATAAAACTGGGCTTTGATTAACAAGACAACTAACGTTAACTACAAGGCATGCATGACAATACCATGTGAGAACTATTAAATCATCATAGCAAATCCGAAATTAAATCATATATTATCGATGAAAAGCTCGGCATAGAACACATAAAATAAACTAACATCTATTATGATCTAGGGTTTCATCTCTGCCTTAGCATGCAGTTTAGCTAGACATGAGTTTTGTTACATCAAAGGAAAGACTGGAAATAAACGAAGTACAGATCATCCCTGAAGATTGCTCTGTGGACTTCGCCTGCCTCGATCGCGTTCCTCGATGCTTTCTCCGTTTGGGCTCGTTCACGTCGTAGCCTCGATGATGGTGTGATGATGGCTCGGATGGTGGACGAAGGCGATGGGATGTGGAGGATATATTAGGGTTCTAAGGGGTAGAGGGTGGTGTGATGGCAAAGGTCCGGTGGTGGATGATTTAGTCATCCAAAGCCTCCCCCTTTGATGGTTCGGATCCCCCCCTATATAGGACAGAGGTCGGTTGCTTTTTAGAGAGGAAGTCGGGCTGGGGTCGTTCGGATAAGGGAAGAGAAGAGGTAGAGATAGAGAGAGTGTTCGATTAGGATCCGGGGCTGATAAGGAAAGAGGGACGAGAGAGATTCGCTAAAGAGAGAGATTCCCGGAGAGGGGACGTGCATGGCTCGGGGATTCGGCTGGGATTTGGTTAGAGAGAGAATGGAAAGAATAGAGAGAAGGAAAGAGAATCCGAGAGCTACAGGAAACTAGGAGGAGGAGAGAGATGTGCGGACTAGAGAGAGAAGTTCGATGGGTTTTAGAGAGAGAAACCAGGCCGATCGGGTAGAGAGAGGTTCGGAGGAGAAGTTGGGCACGTAAGAGGGGACGGCTGTGATCAAATGAGAAGAGAGAGAAAGAAGATCGGGCTAGAGAGAGGTGGGCTGGGCGGTTAAGGAAAGAGAGGGAATTAGAGAGAGAAAATCAAGGAGGGAGAGAGGGACGTTCGGTGGAGAAAAACTAGGGAGAGAGAGCTGATGGGTTCCGGTTTCTAAGTTGGGCAGTTGGAGAGAGAGTCGGCTGGATGCCATCAGGTTCGGGTAAAAGCCATGCATGCATGGTTCAAATAGAACGGACGGCTGCGATTTGGCTGAGATGGAGAAGGGCCGCTGTGATCGAGTACGTGGACGGGGGAAAGACAGAAAAGTGGAGAGCTGGGCTTTCGGGTACAGTGGGTTCATGCATGGGCTTTGTGGATCAGACGGCTGTTGATTAAATAGGAAGGCTGTGATCACTTTTGCACATGCATATGCATGCATGGCTGTTGGGAATTGTAAGGGACGGCTGCGATAATGGGGTGGCTATGATGCTGGGTTTGAGAGAGAAAAATAGGGGCAACGGCTGTGATGGAGTGCATGGACGGGACGGCTGTGATAGTGGGATGGAGGGCATGGGTGGTCATCGTCATCCGAACCAATTGAACTCATCAATTATCTGCGTCATCCCCATTGCTTGCATGTAGGTCTTCTTAGTTGAATCATGTACTGCATCGTTCATTGAAGTCTTCAATTTTCCGTTTTTCATCGTTCTTCAGAATAGGCCTCCAAACGGGCTGTACAGCCTCCATCAAATCGCCGTGAGAATATCCACGCTTGTTCATGAAGTCCTTGAACTGACTGCATCGAAGACCGGATCAATTTCCTGAAAAACACACATAAAATGACAGTTATCAGATTCAAATGCGATTATCGATAAAAAGGGTAATTTGGACTTTCGGGCTCTGTATTTTTCATGCATGTAATGTATGAGAGTGAACCAATATGCCGTTGGGTTCGTATGAGAGTCTACTATATCGTGGTGCAAAGAAACTCATGCAGTTTACGTGTAGTATGAAAGTTTTACATAGCAAAGTGATGCTATGTACATGATAAAGAAGGGATAATTCGCACCAAATGGACGCTCAACACGGCTCCATCGTCAAATCCATTAAAACTGTATGATCCCCCCTCCAACGAACAGGTAGGTGGGCACGAAGGGCCGACGCCCCACCCGTGATTGCAGCGCAGCCATCCGGTGGGCACGAGTACTATAGGGCCCACGCCCCACCTGTGATCGCAGCGCAGCTATCCGATGCATCGCTGCGTGCGATGCATGCAGCGTGTGCATCGCACACTAGCAACGGTGCATCGGACGGTTTTCTCATTTCTCTCTCTCTCTGTATATACGGTGTGGCTCCAACGTCCGATCCATTAAAACCGTGTTGTCCCCGTTCCAACGAACAGGTAGGTGGGCACGGATAATATGACGCCGCAATAGTGATCGCACCGCAACCGCCAGATGCATCGATGCATGTGTGCGATGCATGCAACGTGTGCATCGCGCAACGGTACATCGGACGGCTTTATCATTTCTCTCTCTCTCTCTCTCTCTCTCTCTCTCTCTCTCTCTCTCTCTATATATATATATATATATATATATATATATATATATATATATATATATATATATATATACACACACACACACGGTGTGGCTCCACCGTCCGATCCATTAAAATCGTGTGGTCCGCCCTCCAACGAAGTGGTAGCTGGGCACGAATACAACGGGTGGCAATGGGTCGGGTCGAGTTCGGATTGAGACATAGGTATAACGATAAAACATCCAACTCGAACCCGACCCGTTTAATAAACGGCTCAAAAACGTAAACCCAAACCCCGACCCACCTAATAAACGGGCTGACCCGACCCGTTTAACCCGTTTACTAAACAGGTCGAGTCAGGTTGGGTCAAGTCGGCTCGAGTTGGGTCAACAGAACCCATGTAAACTGATCGAGTTGGGTCAAGTCAAGTTAGATTGGTTCAGGTTGGGTCGGGTCGGGTCGACCTATTTATGACCCGAACCCGTTTAGGACAAACCCAAACCCGCTAACTTTGGGTCAGGTTCGGGTCGAGTTGGCGGGTCGGGTCAAGGATTGCCACCCTAACATATAATTAACAACTTCAAACCCGGGCCTTCCTGAAAACAAAATAAACAAAAAAAAAAACTTTAAATCCGGGAATTCTTCATGCAGCCATGTGTGATTTAATTGGTTGATCGGTCAATTAATTACAATATAATATACTATTAACAATATTAAAGAACGGGGCCCACACCATTGATTCTCTTAACAACTTCAAACCCGGGCCTTCATGAAAACAAAAAAAATAAAAAAAAATTCAAATCCGGGAATTCTACATGCAGCCATGTGTGATTTAATTGGTTGATTGGTCAATTAATTACATAAAAATACAACATCTTTAATTATTTTTTTTAAGGACATTTTTAATATTTTAGTAAACGCATGTGATGCGATAAACCCCGGAGGAGTTATCCCGTTGTATGCCAACAACTTGATAGCATAGCCATGTGATTAAATGTCAGCCATAGGACGCACGGAATGGTGTGGCTCCACCGTCGGATCCATTAAAACCGTATGATCCCCCCTCCAACGAACAGGTAGGTGGGCACGAAGGGCCGACGCCCCACCCGTGATTGCAGCGCAGCCATCCGGTGGGCACGAATACTATAAGGCCCACGCCCCACCTGTGATCGCAGCGCAGCTATCCGATGCATCGCTGCGTGCGATGCATGCAGCGTGTGCATCGCACACAAGCAACGGTGCATCGGACGGTTTTCTCATTTCTCTCTTTCTGTATATACGGTGTGGCTCCAACGTCCGATCCATTAAAACCGTGTTGTCCCCGTTCCAACGAACAGGTAGGTGGGCATGGATAACATGACGCCGCAATAGTGATCGCACCGCAACCGTCAGATGCATCGCTGCGTGTGTGCGATGCATGCAACGTGTGCATCGCGCAACGGTGCATCGGACGGCTTTATCATCTCTCTCTCTCTCTCTCTCTCTCTCTCTATATATATATATATATATATATATATATATATATATATATATATATATACACACACACACACACAAGGTGTGGCTCCACCGTCTGATCCATTAAAACCGTGTGGTCCGCCCTTTAACGAAGTGGTAGCTGGGCATGAATACTACGGTGGCAATGGGTCGGGTTGGGTTCGGATTGAGACATAGGTATAACGATAAAACATCCAACTCGAACCCGACCCGTTTAATAAACGGCTCAAAAACTTAAACCCAAACCCGACCCACCTAATAAACGGGCTGACCCGACCCGTTTAACCCGTTTACTAAACAGGTCGGGTCAGGTTGTCAAGTCGGCTCGAGTTGGGTCAACAGAACCCATGTAAACTGATCGAGTTCGGTCAATTCAAGTTAGATTGGTTCAGGTTGGGTCGGGTCGGGTCGACCTATTTATGACCCGAACCCGTTTAGGACAAACCCAAACCCGCTAACTTTGGGTCAGGTTCGGGTCGAGTTGGCGGGTCGGGTCAAGGATTGCCACCCTAACATATAATTAATAACTTTAAATCCGGGAATTCTTCATGCAGCCATGTGTTATTTAATTGGTTCATTGGTCAATTAATTACAGAAAAATACAACATCTTTAATTTATTTTTTTAAGGACATCTTTAATTTGTTAGTAAACGCATGTGATGCGATAAACCCGGGAGGAGTTATCCCGTTGTATGCCAACGAATTTATAGCATAGCCATGTGATTAAATGCCAGTCGTAGGACGCACAGAACGGTGTGGCTCCACAGTCGGGTCCATTAAAACCGTATGATCCCCCCTCCAACGAACAGATAGGTGGGACGACGGGCCGACGCCCCACCCGTGATTGCAGCGCAGCCGTTCGGTGGGCACGAATACTATAGGGCCCACGCCCCACCTGTGATCGCAGCGCAGCTGTCCGATGCATCGCTGCGTGCGATACATGCAGCGTGTGCATCGCACGCAAGCAACGGTGCATTGGATGGCTTTCTCATTTCTTCCTCTCTCTGTATATACAGTGTGGCTCCAACGTCCGATCCATTAAAACCGTGTTGTCCCCCTAGCTTCCAACGAACAGGTAGGTGGGCACGGATAATATGACGCCGCAGCGCATGCAGTGATCGCACCGCATCCGTCAGATGCATCGCTGCAATCGTGTGATGCATGCAACGTGTGCGATATCGTGAAACGGTGCATCGAACGGCATTATCATTTCTCTCTCTCTCTCTCTCTCTCTCTCTCTCTCTCTCTCTCTCTCTCTCTCTCTCTAAATGCCGGTCAGGCTTAAACTAGATCATAGGTAAGGCCTTGGATCGGGTCGTCTTTAGGTTGAATGACACTAGATCATAGGTAAGGCCTTGGATCGGGTCGTCTTTAGGTTGTACCTTCACAGTCATTTGTTTGTATATATGTCGGTAGGGGATGAAAATAATTGGCAACCGACGAATGCCACTACAACATGGGTGAGGCCTTGGGTTGGGTCGTCTTAGGATTGTCCTCTCCGACAAAGGAGAGAAAGAGAGAGAGAGAGAGAAATAGAGAGAGAGAGAGAGAGCAACCTGGAGGGAGGGGTTACGAGTTAAAGCCTCACCACAATCGTTAGTTTGCATGGCGGTCGGGCTAAGTGGGATCGACAGTCGTCAGGATTCTGTTGTCACCCTCGAATTATTGGACCCCTAATAATATAGTTACCGCTCTTGAAATGTTCCGTTGCCACCCTCGAAATATTATGACCTCTCATTCTCACGAAATAATATTGTTGCTCATGAATTATTACCGTTACCCTCAAAATATTGCCGCCACCCTCTAAATATTACCACCGCCCTCAAAATGTTTTTTGTCATCCTCGAAATTATTTTCGTGCCCTTGGGCACGGGGTTTTTACTAGTATATATATATATATATATATATATATATATATATATATATATATATATATATATATATATATATATATATATATATATATATATATATATATATATAGGGAAGTGCTAGAATGCGGCATGCGGTGCGTGCGGCATCGCACCGCAGCCGTCTGATGCACTGCTGCGTGCATCGCATGCACGCAGTGCGTGCATCAGACGGCTGCGGTGCGATGCCGCACGCACCGCATGCCGCATTTTAGCATACCCCTATATATATATATATATATATATAGTCGTGTTAGGATGCGGCGTGCAATGCACACAGCGGTGCATCAGACGGCTGCGGTGCGACACCGCACGCCGCATTTTATCATATCTCTCTCTCTCTCTCTCTATATATATATATATATATATATATATATATATATATATATATATATATATATATATATATATATAACCAAAATGTTTACTTTTTTAACCCTTTAAATGACAATGAAATCACCCCTCCACTACCCCTCCAGCAAGAGTATCAATTCGGTTTGGTAAGAGTATCAATTAGCCGAATTGATATATATTGTTACTACACTGATTTCATCATACCTGCTATAGTAAAATCACTGTAACAACAGCATCAATTATGTTTGGTAAGAGTAGACTACAAGAAAGACGTTTATTGCTGACGATAATATTATTTACCGTCGATAATATAATTTATCCGTCGTTATTAAACATTGATTTAAACCAACGGAATCTATTTACCCATCACGAAAACTATATTATATTGATGGCTATTAAGAGTTCCGTCGGTATAAAGTATGTTCTAATATTTAGGGATCTCGACTCCCGGCCCTCTGTAATATGATCTGATCCCCGGCCTCTCCTCTTGCACGCCTTCCACCTCCCCTCTCTGGCCTCTTGTGTGCCTCCGGCGTCGATCCGCCGCCTGCTTCTCCTCCTCTGATGAGTCTTTGACCCGCCCACACTCCTCCTCCCTCTCCGGTAACCCCCCTAATTAGTTTAATTTGTTCCAAATCACACCCTAAAGTTTGAAATGTTAGCACAATACCCCTTTGGTCAACTAGTTAATTTTCTCATTTGATCATTATCATCTGATTAAAACCTAATTGCTACAGTGATTTCATTGTATCTACTACAATTATTTTACTTTAGCAACAATATCAATTCGGTTTCATAAGAGTACCAATTAGCTGATTGATATTCTTGTTACAGTGTTTTCATTGTAGCAGTTACAGTGAAATTAGTGTAGCAAATGCTACATGCACAATTTCAATCGGGGAAACACTTATGTTGGAGATCAACGAATTGAAATTATTGGTGGAGATGAAGGGATACTCTTGCTGGAGGGGTTGATCTATCATTTGAAGGGATAAAACCCCTAGCTACTGTTTTTTTTTTTTTTTTTTGAGAACCCCTCCTAAAGGAGGGAGGGTTTGGCGGACCCCAACCAGAAATCATTAATAACTAAGATAACAGGTTGTTACAAAAACTGGTAGCCTCCGCCCCTAGTTTATCTCTCCAAGGCACAATCCAAGCGCGGAAAAAGGAAATCACCGAATGCCGCAACTTATCCTGCCCTGCCGACTTACCGTTGAAAATTCTGCTGTTCCGCTCAAGCCAAATAACCCACACGATTGCCATGACCAAAATGTCCCATGGCTTCCGGATCTCCACCAGAATTCTCCTTCTTCTCCAAGAAGTCCAAAGTCCTCTAAGGGTCCTGTGATGCGAAGAAAGTCCTGCCTTACTCTCGAAGTGATCCCACAGGACCCTTGCAAAAGGGCATCCGAGCAGAAGATGTAAGGACGTCTCCTCTTCCGAGGCGCAGAAGGTGCATGAAGCATCCGTTGCCTGGGGGTGATGACGCCTCGTCAGGTTGGCCTTCGTCAGAATCTTATTCCTCGAAGCCAACAAGGAGAAAATTTGGACCTTCGAGGGAGCTTTCGACTTCCAAATAGCCTTAGACGGCCCATGTCGCTGCACTCGAGGCAGGAGATGATTGTAGAAGGATTTAACTGAGAATACTCCTGAGGATGTGCCGCTCCATCGAACCTCATCCCTGACTGGCCTGAATGAAGCCGCCTGAAGAATCAAAAGGAGGTCCTACAACTCTCGCTGACTATCGTGATCCAAAGGAGCAATGAACCTCAATCGCCACCCGATAGACCCTCGCCTCCTGCTAGCCTGGGAGCGGACTGAAGCTCCCCTGTTCCGGGCCAAAGAAAAAAGTGCTGGGAAGAGTTGCTCCAGAGGTCTGTCCCCTAGCCAAGTATCCCTCCAGAATCTAATATCTCTCCCATCTCCTAGCACAAGCGTAGTAGTCTCCCTGTATAGATCCTTGACCCTGAGAATGCCCCGCCAAAAATAAGATATCCGGCCGGACACTCGACCCCGCGCTTGCAGAGGAGAGAACCTCCTAAAATACTTAGCCAAAATGATATCCCGCCAGGATCCACCTGTTCCCTGCTGCAGTCTCCACCACCATTTCCCCAACATGGAGATATTGAATATACGCAGGTCAAGGACTCCCAGACCACCCATCTTCTTCGGAAGGCAAACCTTGTCCCATCTCATCAAGTTGTAGCCACCTGTGCTAGCATCAACCCCATGCCCAAGGAATGATCGCCGAATCCTGTCGACCCGGTCAATCACCCAAGACGGCAAGTAGTAAAAGGAAAGATAGTAGCAGGGGATAGAGGAAAGAACCGAGTTCACCAGCACCAGCCTGCCTCCCGAAGATAGAAATCTACCTTTACAGCCCTCCAGTCTCCTCTCGATCTTGAGAATTAGCTGCTCCCAATCCTCACGCCGCAGTGCACTGTCACTGATAGGCAGCCCTAAGTATTTCATAGGCAGAGATGCTACCTTACAGTTCAGAAGCCTGGCTAACCCGCTGCCTGCATCCCCTGAACCAATGTAGTAGAGGCTGCTCTTCTGGAAATTGATCCTCAGGCCCGAAGTCAGCTCCAACCCGTAGAGGAGGATCTTGAGGGAGACCATCTAGAAAGGACAAGCCGCTGTGAATAAGAGAGAGTCATCAGCATAGTGCAGATTAGAGGTAGTCCAACCGTGACCGCCCACTCCCTTAACCAGCCCCTCTGCATTCGCCTTACGGACTGCGGCATCAAAGGCATCCACAACCAAAATGAACAAATAAGGGGATAACGGGCACCCCTGCTTCAACCCCTTGTACACCTTGAAGTCCTTGCCTTGCTCCCCATTGATAAGACAAGATAACTTCGAGGAAATCAAGATCTCTCTAATCCACCCCAGCCAACCACTAGAGAAGCCTTTGGCCCGCAAAAGGTCAAGCAAGAAATCCCACCTGATCTGATCAAAAGCCCTCTCAAAATCAATCTTCAGCAAAACCCCTTCTTCACCAGACTCACGGAGGTGAAAGATCGTCTCATGGGCCGCCGCTACACTGTCTAGGATTAAACGCCCCTTGATGAAAGCGGTCTGGGAGGGAGAGACAAACAGGGAGATGTTGTCTGCAAGCCTATTGGCTAAGACTTCTTAAATAATCTTGTAGAGACAGTTAGAGAGGGAGATTGGCCTGTAGTCCCGAATAGTCTCTGCAGAAGATTTCTAATTAGGGAGGAGGATAATCCACGAGTGATTCAGGCAGTGAAGACGCACCTTGCCCGAGAAGAAGTCCCTTAGCAGCCGGCAAAGGTCGCTCTCCAACATGTCCCAGTACTAGGTAGAAGGACATTGGGAACCCATCTGGACCCGGGGCCCCATCTCCTTTGGATTGAAAGACAGCCCTCTGGAAATCCTCGTCTGTAAATTCAGCATCAATGCCTGAGCCACCTGGTATCCTCGGGAAGTCCGCACCACTCCAATCAAAGGAAATCCCCATTGGAGCCTCCGACTCCAAGAAGGAATTCTTGAAAAGGAAGTGGCTGCCTCTAGGATATCCGCCGTGGTCGTCAACTCTCGCTCCTTGTGCCTCAGAGAGGTCAGAAAGTTCTTCCTCCTCCGAGCGTTAGCTACCCTATGGAAGTAGGTGGTATTTGCATCCCCCAACTTCACCCACTGATCCTTCGAGCGTTGCCTCCACATCTTCTCCTCCTTCCTCAAGATGATCAGGACTAGGCTCTCATTCAGCTCCTTCAACCTCACTGACTCCGGCAATGTAAGGGTGGCAGACTCTCCCTTCACTTCTAGAGCCTGAATCTCAGCCAAGGTAGAGGCCTTCTGCTTTAGAACATTGCTGAAATGGGCTTTGCTCCAGCACTGCAGCTTCTTCTTAATGTACCTGAGCTTCCTCGTCATATTCAAGGCCGAGTTCTCAATCCTACCTGCTTCTATCCACCAACCAGCCAGCAGTTCGTTGAAACCTTCCTCTATTGACCACATTGCCTCGAACCTAAAGGGGGGCCGGACAGGAGCAATCGAGTCAGTTGAGAGGAGGATCGGAGCGTGATCAGAAACGCAGGATGCCAGACCGGCCTGAATTGAACCCGAAAAAAGCACGTCCTATTTCGACGAGATCAAGAACCTATCCAGCCTAGCCAGGATGGGATCTTCTCGCTTATTACTCTATGTAAAGGTACGCCCGGTCAAAGGGAGGTCAATCAGCTCCTGGTGCCGGATAAAAAGGGAGAAAGCCCTCATAGCCGAAACATCCCCACCACTGCGAAGCCGCTCCCCCGATCCTCGCGTGACATTGAAATCCCCCGCGATGACCCATGGGCCTCGAAAGTTAGTCCTAAGCAAGGACAGCTCCGTCCAGAAGTCGTCTCCCCTACTGTGATCCGTGGGGCCATAAACCGAAGACAGCATCCACTCCACGCCATCTAAACGATTTAGAAACACCAGAGAAAGAGAGAAGACCCCAACATTCGTGCTCTTCAATAGGAAAAGGTCATCACTGTAACCTATCAGAATGCCTTCCTACGCGCCTGTAGCATCCTTAGCTTCCCACTTAGCAATCTTCCTAGTACTGAGCGAACGAAAGAAATGGCTCGTCGGATTCTCCCGCTTCGACTCCTGGATACAGATGATGTCCACATCGTGAATGGAGGCAAAAGAACTGGCCGCTCTCCTCTTCTCAGATTTCCCCAGGCCTCTAACATTCCTAGCTACTGTTGCAAAACCAACCCATTGCACGTCTCTCAAGTGAGCATCTAGACCCATGTGATGGACTACCAAGTCTTCATGTGTATACTTTGACTTTGGTGTGATGCACAATTGACTCGTCTTCAGGAATATGTGCACGATCACAAATCAGCAGAACCGACTTATATGTGATTTCTCGATCACAACATGGTTTGAACACACAAAGCATGCCAACAAAGGTGATTAATTGAGACCCCGTAATGTGGTAACACACCTACGAATTGGTTTTCCTTCACTCGTGGATTGTGGCCGGGTGATCCTCCTGTCCCTTATCTCTTTATCTCAGGCATGAAGTGTTTCATTGCTCAATTAAAGCTTTGCATGCTAGTGGCACTTTAACGGGGTTGATTTGCATTCTCAAATGGATGGGATTCATCTTTTAGCTTGCTTATGACTATGTTCTATCTCAGAGCGAGTCTTCAACAGTTTCACTTCTTTTTGGTTTATAATAGATCACGAGTATGAAGGTATGTATGCTCATGTTAGGGCTGTAACTTAATTGGGCAGGCTAAACCCAAGCCTACCTGACTTTGGGTTGGATTTGGGCTCGATCATTTTACTACTGAAAGGCACATGGGTTAGGTTCGGGATGAAAAAAGTCAACTTGAATGGGTTGGGCTTGGGTCAAGGGATCGGGCAACCTGACCGAAGCCGAACCCTAGTTGAGTGTGTAACATGTCACCTTATATGCCCTATGAATTTTATGTCTAGAAATACATAGATCCTATTCCCAACGTAAAGAGCCACAAATCATCATAGTGGAGTTTAAGACACTTTTTTGGTAAAGGCTGAGGATAAAAAATATATAACTTGATATCTTGTTCTTTAAAATTTAAAATTAATATAAGTAAAATATATATATTATCCGAATCCGGACAACCTGACGCAACCTAGCAACTTGCGCTAAACCAAGACTAACCCAAGTTAGAAATTATTTTCCTAGCTTGCGGATTGGGTTGGGTAATGCGGGTTAAAAGTTGGGTTAGCTTATGGTTAAGGATTCTACGACTGAGGTTAGGCTTGGGTTAATCTCAAACCCGACCTAACCCGCCCGAGTTGATGCCCTGACCTACATTGAGATAAAGAAAAGAAAAAAAAAAGAAAAGAAAGAATAGAAGAATATTAGAGCGATAAAGGGTACAACGTAGAATACAATATAAACTCTGAAACAGTGGTAAAACCACAATATTATGGAATAAAAAAATACAACAAATACAGTACACACGAACACAACGGGTCCCACATGAATACAGTACATGGGGGTTTATTCGAAGCATTAAACATGGACGTCTCCGCACCAAATCATCCGGCTAGCTACTGCTGGCTGCACGGTGGTCACGGCGGCGGAGGTGATGGTGGTCACTTCTTAGGTGGTGGTGCGTGGTCGTGGTGGTGGTGGTGGTACTTCTTATGCTCGGGTGCCGGCGCATGGTGGTGCTTGTCGTGGTGGTGCTCGTGGCGGTGCTCGTGGTGGAGAGGAGGCTCCGCTGGCAGCTTGTGGTAGGAGGGTGGTAGAGCGCCCTCTACGGAAGGGACGGCTGCTCCCACCAGGATAACCAACGTAAACAGAAGCAGCAATGCACGCATGCCCATCTCTCTCTCTCTCTCTCTCTCTCTCTCTCTCTCTCTCTCTCTCTCTCTCTTCTATGCCTTCTCCTGTGTGATGAGGTACTATATATAGCCAGAAGGGGTGGCAGCCAGGTTGTGGAGAAACCCTAATGACAGTGGTCTTGGTATGAGGCCAGGGAATAGTAATTAAATAATTTTAGGTCAAGAAATGGTGGGGTTTGTGATCTAGTGAAGAGCTCTTCTGGGGTGGGAGGATGCTATGAACCTTCAACGGGTGGTAAAGGGGGATGCTAGCTAGGTAGCCAACTAGTATGCCAACTTTCTATCAAAAAATAAAAAGGATTATTTTGACTTTGCCCCCCAAATTTGTCTTGAATTAGACTTTACCCTCCAAAACTAACTGTGAGCTGACGGAACAGTTTGCTTTGGGGGGTAAAGTCTAATTAATGAAAATATAGGAGTAAAGTCTAATTCAAGGCAAAATTTGGGGTGCAAACTCAAAATAACCTAAAAAAAAAACTAGATTGCAACTTTACGTGGCATACGCCTAGGGCTCATCGATCCCATGGCCACCACAAAAAATTTCCACCAATGATGACATGCCAGCACTCCACATCACATGGAGTTGGCAACAAAAAGTTGGCCAACGAGTTGGCTATATAGACATTACTTGGTGGTAATTGGTAGATGGTGGTGGTATTTGGGGAGGCGGACTTTGTGGACTATTGTCGGCTGCTTATCCGGACCTCGTGCTCCATCCCACATGGCCCTCATAATACCTCGTAGGGCAACCTTTAAAATCTTTTTCTATTTTTTTTTTTGAATTGACCATAGTGATCAGTACATCGCCTGTTAGTGCACTGGCAATTGGTAGACCCGATGATCGAAGCAGTGAAGCTCGACAAAAGAGCGAGATATATACCTTCCACCAAGATGTTCCAAAGCTTTTTCAAAGTTCGATCGATCGGTTACCATCATGCATCGGTGGCCAGACCGGCCTACAATATTTTTTAGAAATGATCTATATGTAGAGCCACGATCATGGTATAGAAATTTTACAAATCCGAAAAGAGCTGGTATTTTCAACAAAAATAACGTCTTGAATGATTGATGGAAAAACATATATATGTTTATACAACAAGTCGCCAACCAAAATATTGATTTTTTCAACCCTTTAAATGACAATTAAAATCACCCCTCCATTACCGCTCCTACAAGAGTATCAATTCCATCATCTCTAGAAATTAAGGGTATCAATTCGGCTTGGTAAGAGTATCAATTAGCCGAATTGATATTGTTGCTACAGTGATTTTATTGTAGCTGCTATAATAAAATCATTGTAGCAACAACATCAATTATGTTTGGTAAGAGTACCAATTAGCCGGAATGATATTGTTGCCATAGTGATTTCATTGTAGCTACTACAATGATTTCACTATAACAACAATATCAATTCAGTTTTGTAGTAGCACCAATTAGCCGAATTGATATTCTTGCTACAGTGTTTTCATTGTAGCAGTTACAGTGAAATCACTGTAGCAACTGCTATATGCACAATTTCAATCAGGGTTATATTTATGCTGGAGACAAATTAAAATTATTGCTGGAGATGAATGGATACTCTTGATGGAGGGGTTGATCTGTCAATTGAAGGGATAAAAACCCTAGCTACTCTTGCAAAACCAACCCATTGCACGCCTCTCAAGTGAGCATCTAGACCTCATGTGTATACTTTGACTTCGCTGTGATGCACACTTGATGACTGGTCTTCAGGAATGTGTGCAAGATCACGAGCCAGCAGAACCAACTTATATCTGATTTCTCACAACATGGTTTGAACACACAGAGTATGCCAACAAGGATGATTGAGACCGCGCAATGCAGTAACACACCTACGAATTGGATCCCCTCCACTCGTGGATTGCGGCAGGGTGATCATCCTATCCCTTAAAAATTGGGGCAAAATTTGTTCGCAGCGGCCCATCGATCAACTTGATGAAGATGAAGCGGAGGCCATCACCTGTTGGCCGGATAAGGGGGACGAGGTCGATTATGGCTGCCCGGACACCGAATATGGCTTCGTTATTCTGGCAGTTTTGTAGCCGCATCAGCTGTGATTTTTTCAGGGATCCGACCGCCAAATTCGATGGTGTAACAACCACACATTTGGAGAAATTCTAGGGTACCGCCACATAAGGTATGAAATCTCGAAGATTTGCATACGAGCGAACCTACCAGCCCTTTTGCCTTCTATGCGCGCTCCATCGAAAACTACTCTAGCAGATATCAATTGATCGATCTACGTACAAAGCGACGAAACCCTAGCGGTCGATGCTCCTCATTCCTGGCCGACGATCTTAGCAACGAAACCTCCACTGCCGCCGGCCACCCCTCGTAGCCGATTAAAAAGGTAAAAATTTTCTATTTTTTCTTGGTCATCAAATTTTTTCAGATCTGATGTATTTCTGCGATCGTTTGTTAGGATTAATCATTTGCTTCGGGCTGTGATTGATTGTTAGGATTAATCAATTGCTTCAGGGGTTTGATTGCTTGGTACTGCTTGCTCCAAAATGATTGACAAAACCAAAGCATACATCGTTTCCTTTAAAACTCGTGATGGTGCACTCAGGGTCAGCAACATCAACAACTTTGGAGTAGTGGATTATTCAAGAGGTAAATATGTCTTCATGTTGTCTTAACCATTGTCTTTTCGTTCTTTGTCTGTTGTGCGTGTTCACTTTGGAAAATAGTGACATGATCGATAACCTCGATATTTGTTGTATAGAAGAATCAATTTCATTTATTTCTAGGGTTTGTGGTCAAATATGTAAGAGATTCAATTTTATTTATCATTAAAATTTTGATATATAATGCAAGAATAGTTTACTAAAATATTTGAGTTTCATTATAGTAAGGAAGTGTTTAAAAGTGTCAATCATAACTCAGAGTTTTCTCTCTTAATACTTGCATTATTTTGCAATTGCCTTGATAAAATTCCTCATTCACTGGTATGGATGTATTGTAAAAATTAAGGTGCTTTCCTATCAAAATTGACTCTTTTAGTATCTATACCACTCTATTTGCTATTTTCCAATGGATTCTTCACCCCTGGTTCAATATGCATCTATTTAATTGTTATTTCATAAATCTTTTTTCCTCAAGTATAACATTCTGGTTTTATTTTAATTTTAGAGCAAAATTGGCAGCATTACAACATAATTCACAGAAATTTGTGTAGCATTAAATATATTCATAAGAATCTAAACATATTGAGATCCAATTCATATTCTCAACTGCAATTGATTACATATTGAGAATCTGTGTGTGTGTGTGTGTGTGAGAGAGAGAGAGAGTGAGTTAGTGAGAGAGCGAAAGAGAGGGAGGGAGGGGGAGAGAGAGAGAGAGAGAGAGAGAGAGAGAGAGAGAGAGAGAGAGAGAGAGTTTGTGTATGTATGTGTGTGTGTGTGTGTGTGTGATTATCTCTTGACGGTTTTTACAAACCGTCAAATAAAAACATTTATTGACTTCGGGGTTAGGGTTAGCGAGTTAGTGCATGGTTAAGATTAGGCCGGTTTAGTCTTATTGGCTTAGAGGTTTAGTACTTAGGGTTAGGTTTAGGATTATGGTTTGTAATTAGTATTAGGGCTATGGTTATGGGTTACAGGTTAATTATGGGGTTAGTGGTTAGGGTAAAGGTTAGTTTTTATGGTTAGGTTTACTGTTATGCACAACTAGGGTTATGATTATGTTTAGGGTTAGGATTCGTATTAGTAGTTAGGATTACGTTTAGTAGTTAGGTCTAGGAATACAAGTTAGGGTTCAAAGGTAAGGGTTATGGTACGGTACGGTATAGGAGAGAGCAAAACTGAGATAGTGAAATTGAGAGCACAAGAGAGCGAGCAAGATAGCTAGACCGAGAGCGCGAGAGTGATAGCGAGAGATTAATTATGGAGATTACTAAAAAAAATCCCTTAATAAATTAAATATTTAAATTAAGTTTGAATCACAAACACTTATGCATCATTGCATTATACATATTCGATTAAAAATTATAGTACACTATATACCGACATCAAATTTAGTTTGAATTAAAATACATACATATATGCATGTATACATTGCATTATGCATATTTGATTAAAAATACAGTACACGATACCAACTGCACGTGCACATAAAGATATCATAAGTTAGAATTTTTGTTCGATATGGTCGTGAGCAATTAGTAAACTTGTAACTTTACAGTCAGTTGATTCACTTGTTAGTTAACTCGAGTACAGTTACGTTTTGTAATATAGCAATGATAGTCGAATTTTTCTGGGATTGTTTATATTTAGAACCCTTATACTTTGACTGATATTAGTAATCATCGATCAAAGTATATGTGGTTCTATACCTAAATAGTCCCATTGGGTGGTGCTAGAATGTCAAGGTCTCTTAGTAGTTGCTATGTTCTTGGTATTGTTCTATTTCGAGGAATTTCGTCAGCACTCCCTACATGTTCTTCGGGTACATATTTAAATAAGTTGGAACTTTTGCCCCTAGTCTAAATTTGTGTACTTGGAGAACTGTAGGAAGGTACTGCCAAATTTTTTTCATAATTGAGCAAGCCAAGAACTAGCGACTATTAAGGGGTCTAGGCATTCTAGTATGCATATAAAACCTATCACCTTATAGATGTCAATAGAAAGCACATGCATTAATAATATCATTTTAATTAAAAAAATATTACACGATATCAATTGCGCGTGCACACAATGATATCATAATTCAGAATTTTCGTTCGATGGGGTTGTAAGCAATCAGTAAACTTGTAACTTTACAATCAGATGATTCACTTCTTAGTTGACTCAAGTACTGTTAAGTTTTGTAAGATAGCAATGAAAATCGAATTGCCCGGGATTGTTTATATATAGAACCCTTATAGTTTGGTCGATATTAATAGTCATCGGTCAAAGTATATGTGGTTCTGTATGTAAATAGTCCCATTGAGCGATGCTAGAATGACAGGGTCACTTAGTAGTCGTTATGTTCTTAATATTGTTCTATTTTGAGAAATTTTATCAGCACTCCCCACATGTTCTCCGGGGACATAGTTAGACAAGGTGACACTTTTGCCTCTAGTCTAACTTTGTGTACTTAGAGAACTATTGGGAGGTGCTGTCGAAATTTTTTCAAAATAGAGCAAGACAAGAACTAGCGACTAATAAGGGGTCAAGGCATTCTAGCATGTGTATAGGACCTATCACCCTATAGATGTTAATAGGAAGCATGCATTAATAATGTCATTTCGATTAATAAAATAGTATACGATATCAACTGCACGTGCATACAAGTATATCATAAGTTAGAATATCCATTCGATAGGATCGTGAGCAATCAGTAAACTAGAATACTGTTACGTTTTCTAATAATGTCATTATGTTTTACAGTCAGCTAATTCACTTGTTATGTGAATAAAGGTACATTAATGGATATGAGTTGTATTGACTGTAATCGGAGCAATGTAGAGTATATGAATGGGGTCCATAATTTTGTTGATTACCTACATACCAACAAAGCATATGGGGATAAGATTCGTTGTTCTTATAAGTTTCACAAGACTACCTGATATCAATCGTGTGATGGTGCAATTATCGATTTATTTGAGTATGCTATAGAATCAGGTTATAGAACATGGAAGATGCCTGAGGAACCTAGTTCTCTCCCTCAAAATCCTACTGAAGCTAAAATAAATAATATACATGAGCTTATAGATGCTGCTTTTGGAATGCCTATTATAGATGAAGATGACAAGGAAGATGAGCCGGTTGTACATGACTATGATCGGACAACTAGCAATACAACTATACCAAAATTTTAAATGGTGCATCACAGAAGTTATATCCTAGTTGTAATAATTTCATAACAATTTCATTTATCGTTAAACTGCTACATATAAAATTCTTAAATAGTTAGAGCAATAAATCATTTAAGATGCGGCTCGAGTTGCTTATCGAAGGTCTCTTTGGTGGTCATACATTGCCTTCAAATTACAATCAGTCTCAAAAGATCATCGTGGCCTTGGCCTTGACTATCATAAAAGAAATGCATGCAAAAATGACTGAATATTGTACTGGAAGGATAATAACGTAACTCAAAGACCCATTGTTCAATTTGTGGCCAATTCAAATAGAAAGAGACCAAAAAAAAAATCACAGAGAAGCCTTACAATATTTTCCATTGAAATCAAGATTACGATTGTTTAATTATGTTAAAAAATACGTCTGCAGACATGTGATGGCATCGTGATCAACGCGTCGATGATTGTGTGATGAGAAAGCTTGCATATTCAAAGGCATGAAAGTACTTTGATAAGTTACATGAGTAGTTTGATTTTGATTCAAGGAATATCAGACTCAGTCTAGTAAGCGTTGGGATGAATCCGTTCAGAAACATGAGTTTCTCTTACAGCGCATGGTCGGCCATCCTCGTTCTATATAATTTACCGCCATGGATATATATAAAATAGAGTAATTTCATGCTTTCTATGGTTATATCAGGAGTACGTGCTCCTGGAAATGCAATTGATTTATATCTTCAACCTTTTATTGAGGAGTTGAAGGATCAGTGGGAAGTCAGTATTGAAACTTATGATGCATATATTATGAATAATTTAAAATTACGTGCTACTTTAATGTGGACAATCATTGACTTAATTTTCAGCATATGGTAACCTATCTGGATGTAGCACCAAGAGTAAGAAGTCCTGCTGGTATGTAATGAGAAAACACATCACAACAATTAAAGAAAAGCAAAAAATAATAGTATATCGGCCATCAGAGATTCTCATCTCTAAATCATAGGTGGTGATTGTGGATAAAATTATTTGATAGAAATTCGAATTGAAGACCCCCACCAACTCAATTGTCTGGTTTTGACGTGTTTCAGTAGTTACAGCACTTGTCACCTGTAACATTCAAAAAAAACTTAGATAAGAAAAAAAAAGATTCGCATACCAAAAAATACGTAGGATGGAGTAAGAAGAGTATTTTCTTCAAACTTCCATATTAGAGTAACAATTTGTTACGATATAACATAGATGTTCTGCATATAAGGAAAATATATGTGAAATTATCTTCGAAACTTTGATGAACATGACAAATAAAATAAAAGGTACTTTAAACGCACGATTGGACCTCATAAGGAAAAATTTCCATCCAATAAAATCTAGTGACGTGTATAAAATGGTAACAACTTGGTACACAATTAATGGATGCAGAGGAGAAGCGTGATTTATATCAGTTTCTTATGGATATACGATTCCACGATAGCTATGCTTCGAATATTTTTCGTTGTGTTATATTCATCGATCAGAAGGTTTCGGATATGAAGAGTCATAACTTTTATGTGATGTTACAACAACACCTACCTATTGCAGTACTTGATCTCGTGCTAGAAAGCATCTCTGAGGCAATAGTTGAACTCGATATTTTTTTTAAGAAAATTTAATATATATTCACTACACCAAAACAGACAATTTGTAACGATCAATTAGTAACGGTTGCTACAAAAAGTGTTACAAATATTTGTAACGTCATATTCCTAACGGTTTTTTTGTGTTACTAAACATATTTATAATAGTTGGCTGTGTTACTAAATCCTGATTTTGGTGTAGTAATCGAAATCATTACGGTTAGACGTCTTCGAGAAACTTGACAAACAACTAGCTATTATGCTTTGCAAGCTTGAGATGGTATTTCCGTCAGTATTATTCGTTGTTATAATTCACCTCCCTATTCATCTAGCCATAGAGGCTAAGTTTAGCGGACCGGTTCAATACAGATGGATATACTCCATTGAGAGGTAAATCATTTCACAACTATAAGTAACATAAGAATTTATTCATCCAATTTTTACATACGATCAAGTCATATGTTCGGAACAAGGCCTATCTGAAAGGCTCTATAGTCGAAGGATACATAGCAGGCAAATGTTTAACGTTTTGCTCAAAATACCTTAGTGGTATTGAAACCCGATTCAATCGACCAAAAAAGAATTATGATAGAGGTCAGACAAATTCTGAAGCAACATTATCTATTTTTTTCTCCACAGACGATCCAGTCGCAAGAGGCCCCACCTACCTTACAAATGTTGAGATTGATCATACTCACTTCTATGTGCTACAAAACTGCACAGAAGTTCATTCATACATTGAGTAAGCTTAGTTTAAGTGTTGATCATGTTACGCACTATGTTTGGTTTAATATGTCATCAATCAATGTAAATTATTATCATGTTCATAATTATAGACAACACATAAAGAAGCTCTGGTACGAGGAATATTGAAAATGAACACATGAATATATTTTCAGAATAGTTTAAAAATCATGTATAAGTTCATATTAACCCTTCCAATATAACTAAATCATACAACTTATATATATATATATATATATATATATATATATATATATATATATATATATATATATATATATATATATATATATATATATATATATATATATATATAAAGATTAATTTATCCTATTATAATACAGGTTATAATTAAGACTTTAGATGTAGATGAAAAAGTAAAATTACTTGCGAGAAACCCTCATCGTGAAACGAAAATTTATAATAGCTACAATGTAAATGGTTATAAGTTCTCCACAGAAGCATCTCAATTGTGTAGAAAAACTCAAAAGTATGACGTTCATGTTTAAAGAGATGATGCCACTAGTAGCACAAAAAACTTTAATGGTGTCCTTCAATAAATTTTGATGGTGTTCTATTCCAACACTCTATGTATTATCTTATTCAAATATAAATGATTTAATATCGAAGATCATCGAAACGAGTACAGAAAAATAAAATGGACATGGAAAGTATAAACATTACACGCAATGCATACAACAACTAACCATATGCGTTGGCATCTTAGGCTATGCAGGTTTTCTACGTAAAAGAGATTAAATAACCCAAATGGTATGTCGTAGTGAAGACATTGTCCCGGAACTATTACAATATGTCTCTCGTGGATCAGTCAGATAGAGAGTCTCAACTAAATGATAAGCCTTACCAACATGATGTAAACGACGATATCACAATTTCTTCTACTTCAGGAACAATGGATATCGACAATGACATGGATTGGGTTAAAAATGATATCACGCCTCTTATCGATTAAAAGGTGCTTTCGTGTAATCTGCACGATGTAATCAGTGGATATGCCTCTTATGATAGTAAGACTTGTTTCCTACCATTTTTTCCAAATTTTTCGAACATTTTCTAGTATTATTAAAATTGTGCTTTATAGTTGAAGATCACTTGATAAAGGATTTAATTAACGAGTTTCATTGAGTGATGCAATAGTTTCTCAAATTAATAAGATGCTTTGTTAAAAATGATATGATCTAAAATTTTACAGCATTATTAATTATTTTTTTAATAATTTTTTGTTTATTATGTGCTTTGTTTGTTTAAAAAATTATTTCTTTTAATAGTTGTTTCGTATTCTGCAATCATTGTGAATTATTAATTATATCTAAAATTTAGTTTAAAATGAGGATTTCACTTGGAATTTATATACACATTACATCATTTACATATTTCTAACTACTATTAAATTCTACTAAGCTATTCAAATTATTGTAACTCATATCGTTAAAGATATTAGCATTCAATTTTTACCAAATGATCCAAATGGTAGCACAGAACAACGCACATTAGTCTAAAGAAAACTATTTTTGTTTCTAAAGTGTAGGGTTATACATTGAGCTATATTATTCAGGACCTCTTTGTTAGTAACAACAAGGAATCCCTTCTGAAGTCTTAACAATTCACTGCAAAGAAGGTAAGGCTGGCAGCATGTTTTTGGTGATAGATTGACAAACTAAATATGCTAGAGGTGGCTGCTACTATTGATGCCTTGATGTAAAAAATTTTATATTCAATTTTATGTATAGTACTTGTTCGTTTTTTTTTCCTTTATGAAATAGTAATAGGATAATGTGGCATTCTTGTTAAGAGCAATCAATGTTTTGACTTTTTTTTTTTAACTGAATGAACTGGTTTAGTGTGACATACATCACAATGCTTGAATAAATTAATATCAAGAGGTTCATTGCATCCCACTAGAATTTTGCCATGAATAAAGTTTCAAAAAGTTGGAGTCTTTATAAAAGCATAAAGCAAGACTATGTTTTATTATGGTTCATTGTTTAACAGGTTGAGAGGGAAAAATGATCCGTGGCAAGGGTCGTCGGTGTTTGTCAAATCCCTAGGGTATCGTCGATTACAGGATCCTCCGACACAGTCTTATATTTCACAGGATCATCCTATACATGATTGTGTCATTGATCCAAGTTTCAAGGATGCGGAGACACAAGAGCCTAATGTTTCATCCCATGAATCTAGTCCAATAACGTCTGGAGGTAAAATAATTATTTATCATATTGAGATCATTAATTTGTTGTATATGTTATTTTGTTTCTAACAATTAAAGATGATCTTAATTTAATTCTATAATTATTTTTCATTTAGGATCCAATTCTTATAAACGGAAGAGGGGCATTGCAAAGGGAATCTCTCAACCAAGCAAAGAGGACAAACTTCAAGTCAGTATTTCACAAGGTCAGTCTGTGGGCCCGAATAAGGATAAGTTTTTTTATAAAGATCAGCGTAAGGGTGAAGGGCCAAGCAGACTTCCAATTTTGGCAATGGGATTTCGACAACTTCTCGCAATCATAATAAAAAAATATGGAGAGACTTGCTACGGTAATAAACTTTTAACATACAAGCTTATATATAGTTTATCGTGTTACAAATTATAATTTCTTTACTATTGCTAGGAATATTTCAACATTCAATTCCTAGGGGTACTAGCAAACTTCTTGTGAGATCACAGTAAGAAGACTTGGAATGACGCTAGGTCAAAGCTCTATCAAGAAAACTACGAGCTCTATTTGCATCATGAGGTGATACAGTGTGTCCCCCATGGTATGGAGTCCATGGACAGCGTGACTTGGACTACGATATGCGAGAAGGTATTCTCGCAACCATGGTGGAAGATATATTATTTCTATAGTTATACATTAATGTAATGTTTAGAATTATTGATCATGCTAATAAGTTAGACATATTGTTTTATAAGCTACAAGTAACAGGAATACAGGGAATCGTAAACATTAATAAGTCATACACGTATCTGGGCGAACGAACTTAGCACAGAGGAAAGAGAATCTAGTTTATATTCTTTTAAAATTTTGAAATGCATAATATTATGTAAAATTTAAAATGAATAAGATAGTGGACTTACAACTTTCACTTGCATGCAACGTATGGAATTGGGGCGAGAACCGAGTCACAAGGATATATGGAATAACTGTCATGTAAAGGCTAACGGGACCACTGCTAACCCACACATCCAGGAGGTTACGGTCAGTGGTTCAACTTTAGTTTTCTATGACTTGAATATATATATATATATATATATATATATATATATATATATATATATATATATATATATATATATATATATATATATATATATATATATATATATATAGGGGCATGCTATAATACAGCATGCGGTATGTGCGGCACTGCACCGCAGCCATTTGATGCACTCGTTGCGTGCATGCGATGCACGCAGCGGTGCATCAGTCGGCTACTATGCGATGCCGCACTTACCGCATGCCGCATTATAGCATGCCCCTATCGAAAAGTCCGATGCGGCATGCGATGCGTGCGGCATCGCACCACAGCCGTCTGATGCACTGCTGCGTGCATCGTGCACGCAGCAGTGCATCAGACGGCTACGGTGCGATGCCGCACGCACCGCATGCCGCATTCTAGCACTTATATATATATATATATATATATATAGAGAGAGAGAGAGAGAGAGAATACGGGGTATGAGCTGACAGCCCATTTGCTGAAATGGGCTGTCAGCAGCTAGCCGTCCGATCTCCATCACGATCCGTCCGTTTTTTTTTAAAAAAAAAAAATTGCTGAACAGCTCACAACCCTCTTTCTCTCTCTCGATCTCTCTCTCTCTCTCTCCCGAACTCGAGCACCAGCCCGGCTCCCCCTCCGGCACCGGCTCCCCCCGACGCCGGCCGGATCCTCCGTCCGGCAGCGGTTCTAGCCCCCTCCGACCCCTGCCACCTGCGCCCAGCTCCCGCGCCCCCGGTCGCCGCCGGCGCCCTGCGCCCGGCTCCGACCTCCAGCCCCCTCCAACCCCTGCATCCCTCCGGCTGCCGCTCCCTCCGGCGACCCTCCGGCTCCCGCTGCCGATCCCTCCGGCGACCCTGCGCCCCCGGCCACCTCCGGCTGACGCTGCCGCTGTCGCTCCGGCCTCCGGCCCGGTCCCCTCCGGCTGCCGCGCCCCGCCTCCGGCCCGGTCCCCACCGGCTGCCGCCCCCCTCCGCCACCCCCTGCACCTGTCCCCCGCCCGCCTCCGGCCCGGTCCCCTCTGGCTGCCGCTGCCGCTCGCGAGAGAGACGGAGAGGGAGAGAGCTGTAAAAAAAATAGGGGATTGCAGAGCTGTGTTACAGTTGTTTTTAAAAAAAATAAAAAATGGACGGCTTGATTGATCCGATTGGACGGCTACCGGCTGACAGCCCATTTGTTCAAATGGGCTGTCAGCTCATACCCCGTATTCTCTCTCTCTCTCTCTCTCTCTCTCTCTCTCTCTCTCTCTCTATATATATATATATATATATATATATATATATATATATATATATATGGGGGCGGGGAGCCTACATGCACCCGAGGTGCAGCAACAACGCTGCACCTCCCCTTTGTTTTACCTATCTAGAAGTTTTGGAATTGGATGAAATTTGGTGAGGGTGTTGTCTAGGGTAAGATGATCATCCTCACAAATTCTCATCAAATTCCAAAACTTCTAGGGGGGTCAAATGGTCGAAGCAAAATCTGCAGATTTTAACGGTGACTGCGGACGGCTGATTTTGCTTCGACTATTTGACCCCCCTAGAAGTTTTGGAATTTGTTGAAAATTTGTGAGGATAATCACCTTACCCTAGACAACACCCTCACCAAATTTCATCCAATTCCAAAACTTCTAGGTAGGTAAAACAAGGGGGCGGTGCAGCGTTGTTGCTGCACTTCGAGTGCAGGCTCCCCGCCCCCTATATATATATATAAATATATATAAATATATATATATATATATATATAGAGAGAGAGAGAGAGAGAAAACGGGGTATGAGCTGACAGCCCATTTCGGCATTTGGGCTGTCAGCTTACAGCCGTCTGATCATCATCAAGAGCCGTCGGTTTGAAATAAAAAAAAAAACCTATCAAACACCCAACCCCCTGCGCCCCCGATCATCATCTCCCTCTCTCTCTCTCTCGTGAGCCCGTCCGACCCCTGCGCCCCCGATCCCCTCCGGCCCCGACCCCTGCGCCTCCGGCCGAATCCGGTGCCCCCGACCCTCTCCGGCCCTGGTCCCCTCCGGCCCCCGACCCCCTCCGGCCCTGGTCCCCTCCGGCCTCCGACCCCAGCCCGGCCGGATCCGATGCCCCCGTCCGACCCCTGCCCCATGCGCCTCCGATCCCCTCCGGCCCCGACCCCTGCGCCTCCGGCCGGATCCGGTGCCCCCGACCCCCCGGGCATCATCCCCGACGCCGGCTCCCTCCGGCAGCAGCCCCGACGTCGGGTTTTGGTGTCGGGGCTGCTGCCGGAGGGGGAGCCGGTGCCGGAGGGGCTGCGATCGGCGGTAGGGGGAGGTGGAGGTGGTCGGGGCTGCTGCCGCTGCAATCGCGAGAGAGAGGGAGGGACAGAGAGAGAGGGTTCGGTGTTTAGTTTTGTGTTTTTTTTTTGTTTTAAATCAATGGCTGTGATGGGCGATCGGACGGCTATGTGCTGACAGCCCAAAATAAGAAATGGGCTGTCAGCTCATATCCCGTATTCTCTCTCTCTCTCTCTCTCTCTCTCTCTCTCTCTCTCTCTCTCTCTCTATATATATATATATATATATATATATATATATATATATATATATATATATATATATATATATATATATATATATATATATAGTAGTGATCGGGTGCGAAACCTGCGAAAATTCTTTATTTGCAAAACCCGGCCGCAGCCGTCCGATCAACCGATCAAACGATCGGTGTTCACCCCGCCCACCGACCGCAGCTGTTACTGTGGCGGGCACAGTAACAGCGATTTCGGTGGGTGGGGTGAACCCTGGCCGTCCGATCGGCATGAATCGAACGGCCAAATATCTCTCCAGCCGGTTAAAATTTTTAACCGTTCGATCGAATAATCGAACGGGTGAGATCCCGTGGGAAACCATCAAATAGGACAAAAGGTAGTGGGTGGGGTAAACCTCGGTCGTCCGATCGGCATGAATCGAGCGGTCAAATTTCTCTCCGGCCGGTTAAACTTTTTAACCGTTCGATCGAATGATCGAACAGGTGAGATCCCGTGGGAAACAATCAAATAGGACAAAAGGTAATGATCCCGTTCGATCATTCGATCAAACGGTTAAAAATTTTAACCGGCTGGAGAGATATTTGGCCGTTCGATTCACGCCGATCGGACGGCCAGCGTTCACCCCACCCACCGAAATGGCTGTTACTGTGCCCGGCACAGTAACAGCTGCGATCGGTGGGCGGGGTGAACACCGATCGTTCGATCGGTTGGTCGGACAGCTGCGGCTGGGTTTCGCAAATAAGGGATTTTCGCATCTAAACCGGTTTCGCAATAGATCGGCCATCTATATATATATATATATATATATATATAAAAGGGTGCTGGGTTATTAATGGGTCAAATTTTGCTGGGTCATCCGATCCTGACCCTATATATATATATATATATATATATATATATATATATATATATATATATATATATATATATATATATATATATATATATATATATATATATATATATATATATATATATATATATATATATATATATATATATATATATATGGTCAGGATCGGATGACCCAGCAAAATTTGACCCATTAATAACCCAGCACCTTTTGAGGAACATTGCAGATCGAGTCGAATGGATGCGATGATAGAGCAGTCCAAGGAGACCTCTGGGACTATGGATGAGGATGCAATATTCTGAGAAGTCCTTGGTCCAGAGAGTCGTGGTCCTGTACGAGGCGAGGGTAGGGGCATTAGACGACAAGAGTACTTCGGCTCACAACATCTGTCACAATTAGAGTTGGAGAGGTACATAGCAGATCTAACATAATCACATGAGCGCTTGTCAGACGAGAATTGATAGTTGAAAGAATCACATGAACGTTTATCGGACGAGAATCAGCAATTGAAAAAATCACCGGAGCGTTTGGCAATGAGAACAAGCGGTTGAGTGCAGTAGTTCATGGATTACAAGTAAATTTTCAAGATATAAGCCAGTTTCTCCGACGAGTATGTCTATGGTGTTCAAATTGTATACATGAATGTTAAGAATATTTGTAATCCCAACTTGATAAGCAATTAAATTCTTACTGTAATTTTAGAAAGTTAATATATTATAATTTAATTTTGTAGGATACCTTTGCATCAATGATGCCACAGATGCCATACCAGCAGAGTTTTACATCGATGCTACAGGGTGGCGGTTTCTAGCCTTCAGCTCCATGCCCTCCATATCCTCCACGTCCAAACGATTGTGACCCTGTACCGCATGAATGATTAAGATATTTTTTTTTCCATGAAATATAGTTTAAGCTCAAAAGTATAGTTGAAATTTTTTAAAGCCATAATATCTTGTGTTTATAGATTATATGCCATATTTTGGTTCTTGGTATTTGATTGCAACGATTTGTGATTTTACATGGGTCTAAGGGTATTTGTTTCCAATGGATCGACTATTGAACTTGAATGAAAGAGGCTAATAGAATTTTAGGAACTCCTGCATTTTTTTCGCCATAATAAAAGTTATTTGAATCTACATGTATGCGTGCAAATGTTGATATATGGAGACAGTCATGAACCATCATAGGAAAATTAAAACAAAATGTGCTCTTTTGAGAACTGCAGTGATGTCTAAGTATCATTCCAATACTTTTCCTTGTACTCTTCTTGTTGCTTGAGGACTGGTGACCCCAACCATGGATAGACTGCATGCAGATCTATAGAACAATTTACTCATTAGGAAAATTATGCATTGCTATCAATCTTGTGATGTGGGGTTTGTGCCTTTGCTCGTGTTGTATATCGTATGCTTTCTTGCGGTAGCCAGGAATATCTACAAACTGCCAGGCACCTGTCCAATGGCACATGAAAGAGCAAGATCAGATAGATGATAGCACCAAATCGACTTGGCAACGTCCCTCGGAAGGACTCCTGAAGTTGAATGTTGATGCATTGGTTGGAAGTGATCGATATGCTTGTGGCTTAGTTATCCGGGATGCACGAGGCTAACTGATTTGTTATGCTGGTAAGGTTCTTGATGCAAGCCCCTTGAAGCGGAGTCTCTAGCAAATAAGGTAGAAGGGACCAAGTCATGCTTACAACTCAGAATCAATAATGTAACCCTTGAGGGGGATAACCTCTAAGTTATTACACTCCTGTTAGAGAAGGACGTACTGTTGAGTTTCGTTGGCCCATTAAAACCCAGCCCAAAATCGACATCAACAAGAAAATTCGCCCGGGAGAAATTTGAGCTCGCCCATTGTTAAGTCTCTAAATAATGCATTTATCGCTTATTTCTGACTGAATTATAGTCGCTTTCGGCCTGCGTAAAACTTTTCATATACTCGTAAAGTGTATCATTTTCTTTGCACCACTGTATATTAGACTTTAATACGGACATAACGGTATATTGATTCGCACTCATACGATACATGCATGAAAAATACGGAGCCCGATAGTCCAAATTATTCTTTTATCGATAATCGCATTGGAACCTTACACGTGTCATTTCATGTGCGTTTTTCAGGGAATTGATCTGGTTCTCGACGCAAGTAGCCCAAAGACATCGTGCTAAAGTGATGTATATTCTCACGGCGAGTCGATGGAAGATCCACGGCTCATTTGGAGGTATTTAATTTCTAAAGAACAATGAAGCAAAGGATAATTACAAGATATAGCGAATAGGTGATTTCATCGGGCGGACGAATTGCACCCCGGATAATTACAAGATTTGGCAGAGAAGTGATTTCATCAGGCGGACAAATTGCACGATACGAACCAAAGAAGCACCCCGGACGTTCTACCGAGCTTAATGTGGCATGATGGTGGCTTGCGAAAATGGCACAAATAACACCCGGACCTACCACTTTTTCTTTCTCCTCTATTTCTTTCTTTCCTTTCTTTTCTTTTTCTCTATCTTAATTCTATACCTTGTTCAAATCCATCACATTTCAACCGTTTAAACATCCTCGCACGATCGCTGTGGGTGCAAAAATTGTACCGGCCCGGATCAGAGCGGCATGGGCCCGCGCAACGGCCCAAGTGGGTAAGCCCGCCCGGGTTCATGGGCCCACTCTACGGGGCTCGCAGATCAAGCCCTCCCCCTTATTGGGCCCGAACAATGGCCCAATAAGGGTCCAGCAAGAAGGCCCAGAACCAGTGCCACGTCATCAGCGCCACATCATCACTGCCATATCGGGCACGTGCCAACGCTATAAAAGGACCCCCAAGGCATCCAGGAGAGAGGTTGGTGATTCAATCAGAGAAAGAGAGGATTCAGAGCTAGAGCTTACTTCTCCCCTCCGAGTTTTCTTTTCTTGTTGCTCCGTGCAACCCCCATTGTAAAAAGCTTCTCTCGGCCTGTCGAGAGAACGCTTCCCCACCATTTACTCATATTATAGTGAAGATCAGGTGGCACCTCTCGTCCGGAGACGTAGGTCGTAAGACCGAACTCCGTCACCAATCATTGTGTCATCACTCTCTACTCTCTTTATCTACTCTCCTATCTCTCTAACTCTACAAACCATCAAATTCAATCAAGGCTGTGGGGTGGGATTCTCGATCAAGGCGGCTCGAAAATTTCCCCCCACAATCTTTGGCACCGTCTGTGGGATATCGTTAGAGGTCTTACCCACACCTCTACCGACTCCTATTCAACTTGCGGTGACAAGCCACAAGTCCTCATCCAAATCAACATCAACGCCTTCATCACGTCGACATCAACACGCTCGATGGTGAAGGCCAGCACCAACCCACCAAAGGCGGGTGCTGATCGGACAATCGACGTGCTAATCGAAGAAGAACAAGAAGTCTCGGTTGCAACCAACCGAAGAAATGTTTATAAGCGACTGGGGCCACAAGAAAGGCATCCGGGAAGCCACAGCAATCGGCAGGACCCACCATTCCCGAGGCAACGATCTGGCAAAGAGCACGCCACCCAAGGGGACAACGATCTAACTATATAACAAATTTTGGCTGCTGATTTCCAGCTGTTGAACCTTCTCAAGAGGAACGCAGCACTCGAGCAAGAGAGGGATTCCCTAAAGAAGGTAGCTGAAAGAGCGGGGGTTGTGGCCCACAACTCTCTAGCTACTGATGAAGACCAACCAAGGACTTGCCCAGCCGTGAGTCATCATCTTGAAGAACCACATGTGCCGTGTATCGAGATGCGTCAGGTATCCACACAAGCACCAAGGCAAACGGTGTGGGATCGCCTCGACGTCAACGGTGCGCCCAGCTATCGCGGAGAAGGATCACCTCAGTCAACAGGGTCTACTAGACATTCTATCCCTTCGCACACGAAAGCAACATATGCCCGTGAGTTGCTCAATCGACTAAGGCATACTGCCGACGTGGGACGCCTCCATCAAGACCGTAGGCAGCTAATCACCTAGATGGGGCCAATGCATCCCAAGGTTCTTGCAACACCATTTCCTATGGGTTGGCGAACACCGAGCCTGCCAAAGTTCAACTGCATCCAGGGAGACCCTGCTCTCCATATCCTAGCCTACAAGCAGGCCCTGACACCCTACGAGTATGAGAACCATCTTCTTTGCCGTATGTTTGCGGGAAGCCTCAAGGGACCTGCCCTCGACTGGTACTACACACTGCCTACTGGTACGGTGACCATATTCAAAGAATTGGCTGAACTCTTCATAGACCATTATCGGCTAAACTTAAAGCCGGAAAAGAAGTTGGATACACTCTACCGGCTGAAGATGGGCTCTGATGAGTCTCTAAGGAGCTTCACGATGAGGTTTCGTAATGAGCACTCTGAGCTCACCGGTCGGTTCCATAATGAGGAGGTCATCATGCTGACATTCCATAATGCTATCCGGCCAGAGCTTCATGTCTACACCGACTTCATCCGGTATCCCCCCAGTACCTTGGAGGCAATGTTCAAGCGCGTACAGCGAGAGATAGAGGTGGAAGACAATCAGCAGGCCAGAAGACTACTCGAGCCTCGTGAGTCTCGTGACTCCCGACATAAGAAAGATGATGAAGCTTCGAATGAAACACGCTACATGAAGTCTGCACATGCTGCGTCCGACCAAAAGGCCTAGGCCAAAAGGTACAATGAAGATCCGAAAGCCCCTCCAGCAGAAAAGAGGCAAACTCTAAGGGAGCAAAGGGTGTTCACTGAGCTGAAAACCTCCATTGAAGACATATTTGCCTACTTACAGAACGAGCCCTTTCGCAAGTGGCCACAGCCTCTCCCTCCAAATTCCGACCAGGCGGGAGATACGACAGCCTACTGTGAGTTTCATCCAGCCATGGCCACCCAACCTCTACATGTCGGAAGCTAAAGCATCACATCGAGGACCTGATCCAAGAAGGGCAGCTCGATGGCTACCTCGCTAATAAGGAACCAGGTCGAGAGTAGGAGAGGCAGCAGCAGTGGAGAAAAAAAGTCAATGTAATACATGCATGGATGCATAATCGTAACGTCCGCTGGGCAACTTCTGAAAAAGTGTAACCGCTGCTTTATTGTATCAATAAAGTATCTCTTTTTTCTCAAAATCAGATCTCTCGAAGTTCGATTCCACCATGTTAAGGCATAAAAAAAAAAGGTTCCTGGGAACCCAGGTCAACCAAAGACCTTCGATTCCGCCCATTCAAGTCGGAAGCTCGAAGGCAATTCGGCTACGCCCTCTCGAGGCTAAAGTCCAATAAAAAGGCTCCGGGTAACCCAGGTCAACCAAAGACCTTCGATTCCTCCCATTCAAGTCGGAAGCTCGAAGGTAAGTCGGCTATGCCCTCTCGAGGCTAAAGTCCGATAAAAAGGCTCCTGGCAACCCAGGTCAACCAAAGACCTTCGATTCCGCCCATTCAAGTCGGAAGCTCGAAGGCAATTCGGCTACGCTCTCTCGAGGCTAAAGTCCGATAAAAAGGCTCCTGGCAACCCAGGTCAACCAAAGACCTTCGATTCCGCCCATTCAAGTCGGAAGCTCGAAGGCAATTCGGCTACGCCCTCTCGAGGCTAAAGTCCGATAAAAAGGCTCCTGGTAACCCAGGTCAACCAAAGACCTTTGATTCCGCCCATTCAAGTCGGAAGCTCGAAGGAAAATCGGTTACGCCCTCTCGAGGCTAAAGTCCGATATAAAGGCTCCTGGCAACCCCGGGTCAACCAAAGACCTTCGATTCCGCCCATTCAAGTCGGAAGCTCGAAGGCAATTCGGCTACGCCCTCTCGAGGCTAAAGTCCGATAAAAAGGCTCCTGGCAACCTAGGTCAACCAAAGACCTTCGATTCCGCCCATTCAAGTCGGAAGCTCAAAGGCAATTCGGCTACGCCCTTTCAAGGCAAAAGTCCGATAAAAAGGCTCCTGGCAACCCAGGTCAATCAAAGACCTTCGATTCCGCCCATTCAAGTCGGAAGCTCGAAGGCAATTCGGCTACGCCCTATCGAGGCTAAAGTCTGATAAAAAGCTCCTGGTAACCCAGGTCAACCAAAGACCTTCGATTCCACCCATTCAAGTCGGAAGCTCGAAGGCAATTCGGCTACGCCCTTTCAAGGCGAAAGTCAGATAAAAATGCTCCTGACAATCCAGGTCAAGCTAAACTATCAACTATACTTATCCGAGGCGATGAGAATAAGTCCAAGGCAGACGTCGCCGCTTTGACATGCACCAAGTTCAAGGAGACATCCTTGGCACTCGAAGACAAAGTCCGAGGTGACCAATGCCTCGGCACTCTACAAGCCCAAGGCCCAGCCCTTGGCACTCGAAGACAAAGTCTGAGGTGACCAATGCCTCGGCACTCTACAAGCCCAAGGCCCAGCCCTTGGCACTCGAACACAAAGTCCGAGGTGACCAATGCCTCGGCAATCTATAAGCCCAAGGCCCTGCCCTTGGCACTCGAAGACAAAGTCCAAGGCGACCAATCTATAAGCCCAAGGCCCTGCCCTTGGTACTCGAAGACATAGGCCGAGGCGACCAATGCCTCGACACTCTACAAGCCCAAGGCCCAGCCCTTGGTACTCGAAGACAAAGTCCGAGGTGACCAATGCCTCGACACTCTACAAGCCCAAGGCCCAGCCCTTGGCACTCGAAGACAAAGTCCGAGGCGACCAGCGCCTCGGCACTCTACAAGCCCAAGGCCCAGCCCTTGGCACTTGAAGACAAAGTTCGAGGCGACCAATGCCTTGGCACTCTACAAGCCCAAGGCCCAGCCCTTGGCATTCGAAGACAAAGTCCGAGACGTCGTCACCGACGTATTGGCATTCGATCAAAAGTCCAAGCTTAGTCTTGTCAATCAGGTCCAAGCATCAGATTGTCACTGGCCATCACCTTTTCTCGATGACTAACGGTTCCAAACCGGTCAGGGGGTGGTTGGTCTAACTCTGTCAGTGCGTGTCCCCACACTGGTGCAGTCGACGGTGGGTAACACGGGGTAAAATGACGCTTCCTTGATCCTGGCCAAGTCAACACCCTCACGTGACCGTAGTACTTGGCGAATACAGTAACCAGGTACGGTAGTACATTGGGTGAAGACTGGATGGCCATCATGCGGTGTCATCTTAGATTATCTCTAAGAAGCCCCCTCAGGTATAGCATTATCCCTCGCCGACAACCCCGCATACCAGTGTTTTAGGAATATGACCGAAAAAGTGTCGGTTTCAGATGGGGCTAAAATTCGAAAAACATACTATTTTCAATACCGACACTTTCTGGCCTCTTCTAGCAGTCCCAATAACGGGGTATCAGCATCAACAAGCAACCCCCCCTCGGTTTCGCACAAAAAGCAAGTGGGGAGGGGGTGACGGCACACCATGAGCAGCACACCCCTCGGTTTTGTCAGAAAACCAAGAGGGGGTGTGTGACGGCATCAACAAGCAGCCCCCCCTCGGTGTCGTACAAAAACCGAGTAGGGAGGGGGTGACGGCACACCGTCAGCAGCACACCCCTCGGTTTCGTCAAAAAACCGAGAGGGGGTGTGTGTTGGCATCAACAAGCAGCCCCCCCTCGGTTTCGCACAAAAACCGAGTATGGAGGGGGTGACGCACACCATCAGCAGTACACCCCTCGGTTTCGTCAGAAAACCGAGAGGGGGTTTCGTCAGCAGCACACCCCTCAGTTTCGTCAGAAAACCGAGAGGGGGTGTGTGTTAGCATCAACAAGCAGCCCCCCTCGGTTTCGCACAAAAACCGAGTGGGGAGGGGGTGACGCACACCATCAGCAGTACACCCCTCGGTTTCGTCAGAAAACCGAGAGGGGGTGTGTGTCGGCATCAACAAGCAGCCCCCCTCGGTTTCGCATAAAAACCGAGTGGGGAGGGGGTGGCGACACACCATCAACAACCACCCGTCGGTTTCGTCAGAAAACTGAGAGAGGATGTGTGTCGGCATCAACAAGCAGCCCCTCTCGGTTCCGCACCAAAAACCGAGTGGGGAGGGGGTGACGGCACACCGTCAGCAGCACAACTCTCGGTTTTGTCAGAAAACCGAGAGGGGGTGTGTGTCGGCATCAACAAGCAGCCCCCCCCCTCGATTTCACACAAAAACCGAGTGGGGAGGGAGCGACGGGATACCATCAGTAGTCCACCCCTCGGTTTTGACAGAAAACCGAGAGAGGAGGTGTTCGGCATCAATATCAACCCACCCCTTGGTTTCGTCAGAAAACTGAGAGGGGGGGTGCTCGACGTCATCCAAACCTATTGAGTTGGCTGTACAAACTTCACAAGTAAAATTCTTCCTTCTCATCTGAGGGTGGACTCGTGGTAACCATCGCGTCATCACTAGGGCCCGACGGCAGTCCCTAGTGAATACAGTAACTAGGTGCAGTTGGGTGACGAACAGAGACGGATGAGGTACCGCGTATTCATGCCTCTTCAAGACGCGAGTAGGACACTCGACCAATGAGTTCTTTAGAGTCATCTCTTTATGAAGGTGATTACAGGAAAAGTTACTCGTCAAGGCGAACAATGTTTCACGTCCACTTTGACCATTTTTTCGGTGCCTACACAACGGCACCTTATACGCATTCATCCGACATGCGTATGAAAAGTTATGACTGTCGGAAGGTTTCAAGGTCTTTTTCTTCGAAGACATGCATTGGAAATATTACACGCAAAGGTGCCCGACGCTTTACGTCCACTTTAACCAGTTTTTCAGCGCCGACGCAACAACGCCTTATACGCATTGATCTGACGCGTGTATAAAAAGTTATAACAGTCGGAAGTTTTCGAGGCCTTTTTCTCCGAAGGCAGGCATCCGAAAGGTTACACGTCAAGATGTGCAATGTTTCACGTCCACTTTGATCGGTTTTTTGGCTCCGACACAACGACACCTTATACGCGTTGATCCGACGTGTGTATGAAAAGTTATGATTGTCTGAAGACTTCGAGACTCTTATCTCCAAAGTAAGGCATCAGGATAGTTACACGTCAACGCACGCCGGGTTTCGCCCTTCGGTGTCAGCACAACGCCGCCGTCCCGGACGCCCGCATGCATCCCTCCACCTGCACGTGATCCTCCGCATGGCAGCAATGAACCCAGGGGGGAGATCCGACTTCTCTTCAACCGGCATGTCCTCGGCGACACCGGCGAGGGGGACAGGTCCTCGACGCAAAGGCTCTCTTGTGCAGACACCGCCCACAGCTCTCTCTCTGACTCGCACCCGGCTCCCCCTCCCACTGGCGCATGGGTCCGCCCACCGCTTGCGTGCGACCCGGCCTTCCTTTCGGCTCGCATGGATCTGCAGCAATCCGGCTCTACAGCACTCGCCACAACAATGAAGGACTCTTTCATACCCTCAACTTGGCTCGCAAAGCTCCTCGCTTAGGGCAAAGCCTTCCCCCACATCTGCACGCCCTCCAAGCGGCGGCGGCCGTCTTGGGCGACGCCAACTCGTCCACGTGAGACGCTAGCCCACGGTTCTCTCCATGCAGTGCGATGCCAACTCCTACACGCGAGCAACCGCACTCCATCACGCTGCATGATGCCTACTCCTCCATGCGAGCCTCTCCTCGCAGCCGACCGAGATAATGCAGAGGGGGTCAGACGAACCGAGCCCCCTCCCATCACGCGCGCCTCACTCCTTGCAATGCCCCATGGTGCGCACCTATACTCGCAGCGAGGGACCAAGAGAAGTCGCTCGCAATCCCTGGAGGAGGGCTCGCGACTAGGGCACCCGATCCCAGGGGCAGGCTTCAGGATCTAGAGGAGGAACGGCTCATGATCGTAGAGGGATCGATGGGTCGCGAGGTTTTCTCATCCAAATACAAACATGCGAGGTTCTCTCACCGCTGACGCTCGCACGCGAGGTTCTCTCACCGAAAGAGAGACGCTACAAGCGACAGCCGCCCCCTCGCTTAGCCACGGACGCTCACTCCCCCGTGAGCGCTCCTTCACGCAGCAACGGTCAGACCAACGGGCTGGTGCGGACACGGGCTGACAGCGCTGATCCGTGCGGGTTGAGGTGGGCGCCGGCTGACGCGAGACCCACACGCCCCAGCCTCCTTCGCGATCTTCAGAGAAGAAGGGAGGGGTCCGACCCCTCTCCCGTGCTCGCCTCCGTTGCGCTGCAGAGAAGAGAGGAGGGGGCGCCGCGCACCATGAGAACCAGAGCCCGAGCCCACGCCGACTCCTACACCGGCCATCGCACGCTCCACCTGTTGCTCCTCATGCCCTCGCCGGACCCCGCACCCGACTCGGCCCGCACTCGCTGCAACCACCCGCACCGTCCATACGTCGCTGCTACAGCCGCCGGCCTACTGCGCAGCAGCCCGCCGCTGTCGCCCGCTTGCGCCGGTGATGCCACAGCCCCGGCCTGCTTGCGTTGTGTTGCAGCCGCGCCCTACCTCGGCCTGGACCTCGTGCTCGCCGCCGCTCCACAGCCGCCGCCTGCGCCTCCCATGCCCGCGCCGACTGCCGCCTGCATCGCCCGTGCCCACCGCCTGGGCCTTGCCTGCGCCGACCTCCGCGCCGTCACCGTCGCTGTTGTT
The DNA here is from genome assembly GCA_947650365.1 of Chamaelirium japonicum. Lineage (NCBI taxonomy): Eukaryota > Viridiplantae > Streptophyta > Magnoliopsida > Liliales > Melanthiaceae > Chamaelirium > Chamaelirium japonicum. The sequence continues at coordinate 50,356,780 of OX393555.1, forward strand.
GTGCCTTCGCGAACAAAAAAAAAAAAGAAGCCAAAGAATGGAAAGAGAGAGAGAGAAAGGAAAGAGAGAGAGAGAGCGACGTCTGCTCTCTCGAGTCAAAGCCAAGGAAAAAAAAAAAGGGAAAGAATCCTTCTTTGGTGTACAGCACAAACAAAAGCAAAGAAAGGAAAGAGAGAAGCAAAGAAAGGAAAGAGAGAAAGAAAGAAAGGAAAAAGAGAAAAGCTAGCTGTTCTCTCACCAAAAGGGTCTCGGTACCCTCTCGGTATCCTCTCGGTACCCTCTCGGTATAGTCTCGGTCGAAAAATACACTAATTTTTCGAGAACGCCTCCTCGCAAAACCGAGACTTTTTGGCTCGCACCAAAAGGGTCTCGGCGTCGGCAGAAGGCAAAGGAGTCTCGGCATCCTCTCGGTTGGAAAAAGGCAAGAGGGTCTCGGTATCCTCTCGGTTGAAAAACACACTGCTTTTTCTGAAACGCCCACTTGCAAAACCGAGACTTTTGGCCCGCGCCAAAAGGGTCTCGGCATCGGCAGAAGCAGACTCTGCTAATACGAACCGCGGCACCGACAGCACATGCCAACCATGCCAGGATCCTAAGGCGTTTGCACCTTGGAATCCCAGCCGACCCAGGGGGTCCTGACCCGACTGGAAGGGGGTAACTGTGGGTGCAAAAATTGTACCGGACCGGATCAGAGCGGCATGGGCCCGCGCAACGGCCCAAGTGGGTAAGCCCGCCCGGGTTCATGGGCCCACTCTACGGGGCTCGCAGATCAAGCCCTCCCCCTTATTGGGCCCGAACAACGGCCCAATAAGGGCCCAGCAAGGAGGCCCAGAACCAGTGCCACGTCATCAGCGCCACGTCATCACTGCCATATCGGGCACGTGCCAACGCTATAAAAGGACCCCCAAGGCATCCAGGAGAGAGGTTGGTGATTCAATCCGAGGAAGAGAGGATTCAGAGCTAGAGCTTACTTCTCCCCTAGCCTCCGAGTTTTCTTTTCTTGTTGCTCCGTGCAACCCCCACTGTAAAAAGCTTCTCTCGGCCTGTCGAGAGAACGCTTCCCCACCATTTACTCAAATTATAGTGAAGATCAGGTGGCACCTCTCGCCCGAAGACGTAGGTCGTAAGACCGAACTCCGTCACCAATCATTGTGTCATCACTCTCTACTCTCTTTATCTACTCTCCCATCTCTCTAACTCTACAAACCATCAAATTCAATCAAGGCTGTGGGGTGGGATTCTCGATCAAGGCGGCTCGAAAATTTCCCCCCACAATCGCAACGATGCAACCATGCATGCGCTAGCTGAGAACCCAACTTCATCTGTACCCATACTCATTGTTTCGAATCGGGTTTCAGTCGGAGACCATTGCCACCCATAACCGGAAGTCATCCGAACCGCCCATTTAAGAGAACCCATGCATAAAATCCCAGCCGTTCCTCTTACCCAAACCTGTCCGCAGCCATGCATACAAGCAACTGATCGTAACCGTCCAATTCCTCTCTTGATCACACTCTCCCTCGTTTCCTATTCTACCCGATCTCCATCTTCACAAACTCATCACAACAATCCGATGGCCTAGCTAGCCATGCAAAGCCAAAACACCCATGCACATCCAAGTATCTGACCCATGCATGCACCCCTTCTTGGAAAACCTGATCACAGGTGTCCCTTGCAAGCCATCATAGTCGTCCCTTTCCATATCTCCTTCTATTCTCTTTCCTATTCCCTTTCTTCAAAACGAAATCACAACCATTCATTACATCCGAACCCCTCAACCTATGCAAATCCATGCATGTGGCCTACCAACTCCAGCTGCATGTGACTTCATCATGTCACCGGCTCACTCTTCTATAGCCATCTAAAGCCTGCACGTCACCCTTCTCTCTCCCGTTTCTTTCTTTCTCTCTCTTAAATCTGCACGCGAGACCCCTTGAATTGTGGCGATTCTCTCCCAATTCCTCTCGGTTTTCTCTCTCTACCATATCTGAAACCCGATCCCACCGAACACCTCTCTCTCTATCTCTTAAGCATCTCTCTCTCCCCGAAACCAACGGGAGCCCCGAAAGTCTTGCCCTTTCTCTCTCTTCCTCTAACTCTCTCTATCCCGAGATCGCTGCCGTCCGAGTCATGCACGAAACCCCCCTCCGAACGGTTCTCTCTAGTTTCCTCTTTTCTCTCTCTAATCTCCTCTTTTCTCTCTCTAGCCTATCTCTCTCTCTCCCGTCTCCATTTTTCTCTCAAACCGAAACCCTCTCTCTCTCTCTCTTTCCCATTCGGATCCTGATCAAAGCCGTTCGGTGTACCCAATCCCATCCAAACTTCTCTCTCTCCTGCCCGATTTCTCTCTTTCTAAAATCGTGCACCCCTCATCCCTATATAATACCCTATAAGAGATAAGAGGGGGGGCCCCGAACTTCATCCGACCATCCTCATTGTCATTGACCCGAACTTCTTCCACCATTCCACCACCGATCACCCTCTTCTTCAAGCCACACTTCATCGTTGCCGAAGCACGCCATCACCACGTCGCACGCCATCACCATCGTCGCACGCCGTTGTCTTCGCTAGAAGCATTCATCCACGATCATTTTTTGATTTTTCTGTTTTCATTATGAAGTTTATTCGCACTTGTATTTTCATGTCAAACTATATAAACATGTGCGGCTAAACCCCTTGCTAAGGCTATGGGGGATGCCTAGTGGTATGCTATGTTTTTTGTTTGATCAATGATAAGCTTTAATTTTCTTATGATTGAATCTTATATTGATGACACTGTCTTATGATGTATGTTATTTTACTTGCACATTCGTTTGACTTCGGGCATACGGACTGCTTATGAATCTCTGTGGTAAGATAGCACTAGCGTAACGAGTCTCTCGTCATATGATTTTCAATCTATTTTAGTATGATAGATGTCTATCTCTAGAAATCGATGTATGTGTACAAGTCCTTTTGATTTCACATCGACTCCGGGCATGTGTAATGCTTAAAGACCTCTGTAACATGCATCCGAACTTAACTTTGATGTTTTTCTCATACAAATTATTGATCAAAAAAATACATGAAATACTACTAGGTTGAACCCAGACGCGTTAACCTTCTCTCCCTTATATTCTCCTTTAATTAATTGCAATCTTTAGTTCTTTTAATTTAGAATCATAGTCTCTTCTCTCGTGCTCCACTCTCAGTGGAAAAACCCTATTTTGCATTCACGTTCACACATGCACTTCCATTGCACTAGTTCCCATTAGTCCTTCAGTCCCTGTGGAATCGACCTCGGACTCATCGAGATTATTACTTCGTTACAGACCCTATACTTGGGGTTAAATTACACTTTTTAGTCCTTTAATTAGGACTACTCAAAGTTGTAGCACCTATGCGAATTCCATGTAGCGTCTGCGACAGAACGCATAGGAAATTTTCCTGATCGAGCCTAATTTCACCCAAACGAATATCTGCAAGCCGACTGGGGGGTCTTAGGGTTTCTAAGATGGGGGATTGCAGCCGTCATTGTAATAGAGAGAGAGAGATAGAGAAAGAGAGCTTGTGAGAGAGACCAGAATAAGAAGGAGAAGAAGAGGAAGAAGAGGGGAGAGGAAGAAGAAGAAGCAAAGAAGAAGAGAGATCGGGATTGGAGAAGCCTTTCTCCGGGCATCTCTCTAAGATTCATATAGATCTTCTCTGGGTTCCTCCATGTGTAATTCTTGGCATCTTCATCGGTTGATCGTTTCTTGGTATCGCTCAGATATCTCTTGTGTATTCTCGATATTTATCTTCGTCGTGGAGTTGTTCTGAGTAGAAGGTTAAAATATGTGTGTGGGGGTCCGACGAACAGTGACCCACCATGGGTAATTGTAAAATAGTTATATTAGAATATTGGGGGATATTTTTCACTGGCTCATGCGGTCGTCCTGCAAGACAGAGAAAGTGTGAGAACGGCTGGTTCCCTTAGGAGCGCAGACCCTCCGACGTTCAAGTCAGACCAGGTATCAACAAGAGAGAGCTGTAGTAGCTGGAAGTGGTAGGGTTTTGGGTTTCGAACTTGTACTTTGGACCCGGAGGTGGTACCTTTATAGCCTTTTGCATCCCGTCAGAGCCTGACATGTGGCAGTTTTTCTAGCATCTTCAATGCCCCATATACCAGTCCACATGGGCTCTTCATGGCCTTTGTCGTTTAGCCTGTCAGGCGGTGGTAAAGGGGGATGCATCGGTCTTGTCCTTGCCAGGTGGAGATTCTGAAAAGCTCTAATCTGGGAGGTCCTAGACCGACTCTACCGCCTTCAGTAGATTGCAATCATCCACGTAGCTCTATGGGGGTAGTGACACCTATCGATTTAGCAACGCCTTACTGTAGGTGACCTCCGTGGGCAAATGGGGCAATCTCCTTGGCTATTTAATTGTACTATCATGCGAGCTCCTGAGCGAGCTATAGGTGTTGGATTTGACGAGCTCCTGAGCGAGCTGTGGGTGTTCATAGGTATCATTCTAAGCCACGACCACAGGCGGCCTCTGTCTAAGGGACGCAACGATCCGCTACTGCAAACCCTGGGTGGGCTACGAACATCGGCCACTGGGCGACCTCTACCACATGCGAGCTGGTCGCATGTGGTCAGGATTAACCCTAGGCGGGCTGTAAGCCACGGCCACAAGCGACCTCTGTCCAAGGGACATAATAATCCGCTACTGCAAGCCCTGGGCAGGCTACGAGCGTCGGCCACTAGGCGACCTCTACCATGTGCGAGCTGGTCGCATTTGGTCAGGGTCAGCCCTGGGTGGGTTGTAAGCCACGGCCACAGGCGGCCTCTGTCCAAGGGACACAACGATCTGCTATTGCAAGCCCTAGGCGGGCTACGAGCGCCGGCTACTGGGCGACCTCTACCACGTGCGAGTTGGTCGCATGAGGTAAGGGTCAGCCCTGGGCGGGCTGTAAGCCATGGCCACAGGCAGCCTCTGAAGACGAAGGGGCGAGCTCCTTGGCCGTTTGCATGATCAGGCAAGCTCCTGAGCGAGCTGTGGGTGTTTGGTTTGATGAGCTCCTGAGCGAGCTGTGGGTGTTCGTAGATATCATTCTAAGTTTCCTATTAGCAAAAAGGGGTGGGCTACAAGCACCAGTGTAACACCTGTGGTGTTAGATTTGAGAATAATAGAAATCCTCAATGGCCAGTTCCGTCTTTTTGCAGCCAGATTTTTTCTTTGGGATTTTTCTCAATAAATGGATCGTAAACCTATGAGATGTTTTACGTTCACATTCTCCGTAACTTCAAGCATGTCACGACGGTGCGTTCCGTGCAACGATCAGGTGTATGCGCAGCCAGTTTCCGCAGCCCGACAGATAAACCCTAGAAAAATGATAATTGCTCGATAGTTGTAGCTGTTTTATTTCTTGCAAGAGATCGGGTGATCGGATCATAATGAAACAAGATACGTTAGATGAGGATCTTAGAGATCCTTCTAATGAGCCTGAGTTAGGGTTGATCCGACACCCGGGTGAATAGTTATTGCTATTTTGAGTTTTGAAGTCTTTCCTTCTTTTCGGGAGATCTAGAAGTCAGAAAATTATGTACCAAGCGCTAACGCGTTTGCGTTGACGAGACCTTTCCAACGAATCCTCTCGGGCCATATTCCGACTTCTGGTTTGATAGTTACGACCTATTATTCTTTTCAGCCCGGTTGATGGACGAATCGCACCCGGATTCCAACCGAGCCCGGTTCAGGGCCCGGGACCGAGCCCGACCAGCCTTGGAACCTGCCTCCCGGTCTCCTAGCATAATTTTAGGTCTCTTGACCTCCCTCCCCATTCATTTTAATCCGAAATTCGGATGGGAATGATCGGGTAAGATTTGGGGATGATAAACCCATATCTTCATATCTTTATCCCCTCCCGCTAAGGTCTTAACCGACCCTATCCGCCCAGCCTATCTCCCCAACCCATATCCACAACAGCCCCCCTTTATATAGAGATAGAGAGAGAACGTGAGAGAGAGAGAAAGAGAGAGAGAGAACGGGATGCAGAGAGAGAGAGAGAGCGAGAGCCGGAGACAGAGAGAGGAGGAGAGATCGAGGGAGATGGAGCAGCCGACCCGCCCTCGCCGGAGCCCCGGCGAGCACGCCGAGACACCCGCAGGTCAGCCCCCTCTCACCCTCCCATCCTCCTCCGCGACCCAACCCCGCGACCCCCCTTCCTCCTCTCTTGTCGCGTCCCGCACGGGCAGACACCGCCGCCGCAACCGAGCCCCTCCCGACAATCCCCGGCGCACCACCACCGGCCGTAACCCCATGCGATCTCCTCCGGCTGAGCCTCGGGCTCCGACGGGCGCTCCGGCCACCTCCCACCGTGCCTCCTCCGTAGGGGTGGCGCGGGAGAGGCCGGCCGAGCGCTCGCCGGCGCTCCAGGACGCCCCTCCCGCCGGCCGTCGTCGCACAGAAACCAGCCCGCCGCTGGTTTTTGTGAAGAAGATGAAGTTGGGGCCGGGGGGCAAAACGGTAAGTTTCCAGGTTTTAATTAAATCCCAGACCCGACTTGTTAAACCCTGAACCCGACCCGACTTCCCACTGCAGACCCGACCCGACCAGCAGACCTCACCCGACCCACACACTGAACCGGTCTGGTTCACCCGAACCAGACCCGTGAACCAGTCAAATTTGGTTCGACTGCCATTTCTCCGTCCGAACTCGGAATTGGACGAAACCAGCGCCATTTCGATCGGATCGGAAAATACTACCTGTTGGCCATAGTTTATCATAGTAATTGTACTGTTTAATACCATGTTTTATCCTTTGACTCGATATTATTGCGGTACCGTGGTTTGACCGCCGTTTTATCGTCCGAACTCGGATTCGGACGAAACTAGCGGCATTGTGCTCAGAATATTGAGTCCCACCTATTAAGCCTAGAAGATAACCCTAGAACCCCTTCTACCCTAGTGAACCAACCATGCGATCGGTTTCACCGGTTCTACGTGGTTTGACCCGAAACCATCCGACCGAAGTTGGATTCCAGCGAAACTGGAACCATCGGAAAGGGTTCTTCGAGCCCGATTCGATGAGTAGGTTTAGCTTCTAATTACTTGTTTGACCTAGTATTGTTTAGGTTCGAGTTCTTCAGTCGCACGGATTTGCGTACTGTCGACTCAATGTTGGTCCCCTATCGAGGGTGCCCGACTATCCTTGGCATAGAACCCTCGTTGTTGACTCTTTTGTTTTAATCGATAGAGTGTGATGCGGAGCTGTGGTTGTTATCAGACTGTGATCGTGGTGATCCAACGGAGGCGGATCAGAGGCAACTAGCCGGAGTCGTGTGTAATCGACAGTCAGGTGACATCTACTACCCTTGCGTGGTCTTTAATGGTGGGAAATGAGAATGACTAAGGGTAGGTGTCCAGGACACTGCATGCGGGCCCCGCCGGGCATCGTCGCATGTGGTCAAGTGGACCCCGCCTTGCATGCGGAGTCGCGAGTCCGGCGACGCATGCTTAAAATATTAATAAAGTAATAATAATAATGATTGTTTTTGATTGTATGGACACCGTAATTAGGATTCCCTTAAATTAAACAATAAATTGAATAATTAGTAATTATCGGAGCCCACCCTCCTGAGAGGAGTATGGCAACCCTAGCACACGGGTCATCGGGATGAGTGTCTTACTTTATTTATTTATTACGTCGCATGGGTTGCGAGAGCAATACGAGACCAGGGGTAAATTGTTGGAAATTGTTAAGCATTAAATAGACTTTTTGTAGCTTCATTGTATATGTTGAAAGATGTTATATGAGAATCTACCTGGTTAGAAGGTAGGGACCCCGTGCGCGCAAGGGCCGTGAACCACCCTGCGTGTACAGCCGAAGTTAAGTAGGTTAGGGGTCACGGGCAAGGGTTGTGGTAAAGCCAATAGGAGGTGCCCTCGAGTAGGGATTGGCCTAGCAGCCCTGTCCCGGGGAGTTGAAGTCCCCATAGTAAAGCAAGTTGGGCGGTAGAGCTCTTCGGTGAAAGACGGGAAACCCCTTATGATCATCTGGGTGATTTGTGCATGGTGTTGGTGGATGCACGGCGAGAGAGTTGGCCCTCTACATCGAAATAAAAGGCCCTATAGTAATGCCCGACCGGGGGCAGGATTAACAAAATATCCGGGGTTCACATTTTGATAGTGTGTGTTTTATCTATATATGAATTTAGAATCGAGTGACTGTTTACATGATGACTTCGTGACTTTATATGAATGTCTTATTTAATCTGTTCTTTAATGCTGTAGAACATTGAATGGACTTTATGTTAGATAACCTAGTGACAGTAGAAATTGCATGTGAATATAGACTACTGATAGGTTTAGGTATCATTCTGCAAACTTTGATTCTACTAGAACTGCTATATTATATCTTAATTTATTAAAATTGGTTGTCTCATATTATTAAAGACTATTAGGATGTCACTAGCCATTAATTTGGCTAATCTCCCAATTTCCTATTGGGGGCTACTCTTTCCCACGAGTAGGCTCAGTTGCAGGTCCGGAGGCTCAGGAGTAGCAGTAGGATTCCAGAGGCGGAGTTAGAGTTGCAGTGTTACCTTTCGGCTTAGTATGTCAATCTTGTACTCTTTTCTCTTCAGACATTGTAATTGTATTGGAATAAGAGTTCTTATTAGTTAGTTAGTATTCTATGGTTGTAGTTGCAATGGTTCCAGCTGAATTCTTTTGGGTAGGCCTCTCCTCAAGGCCCCAAGCCTAGGATAGATCATGATGAAAATATAAGTGCATATAAATGACTAAATTGATTAACCCTGTAGATAGAAACTCTAGACTGGTGCACCTGAGTGTTAGGGAGTGGATGAGACTACGTGGCTAGTCGTAGGAGGCTTGAGCCTCGTGCTCCCTCAGATAGACTCCTACCAGTATGTAGTGGCACCGACAGGTCACGCATACTGAAAGGATAGGACTTTTGAAGGTCGAGCTGATTAGATAATGTCTTATCTCTATTGATATTTCTCCTTTTCTTTTTAATAAAAATGTTTTTCGAAAAATCAAATTTAAAAGATTCCCCTCTTGTTTCTCCCTCCTTCTTGTTTTTCATATTAGAGAGCGAAGAAGCCCTGTGAGAACCCAAATTGGTATAGTTAATTGACCAAACCCAAAACCCCATCCTTTTCTCACCTCACACCCCAGGGATCGGTCTTCAGATTTCTGGGGCGTGACAACCAGCCACTGGGTGACCTCTACCACGTGCGAGCTGGTTGCATGTGGGTAGGGTTAGCCCTGGGCAGGCTGCAAGCCACGGCCACAGGCGGCCTCTGTCCAGGAGACGCAACGATCCTCTACTATAAGCCCTGGGCGGGCTACAAGCACCGGCCACTGGGCGACCTCTACCACGTGCGAGTTGGTCGCAGGTGGTCAGGGTCAGTCCTGGGCGGGCTGTGACCCACGGCCACAGGCGACCTCTGAAGACGAAGGGGTGAGCTCCTCGGCCGTTTGCATGATCAGGCAAACTCCTGAGCGAGTTGTGGGTGTTAGGTTTGACGAGCTCCTTAGCGAGATGTGGTGTTCGTAGATATCATTCTACGTTTTCTATTAGCAAAAGGGGGCGATCTCTCCATGTGCGAGCTGGTCGCAAGTGGTCAGGGTCAGCCCTTGCCAGGCTATAAGCCACGGCCACAAGCGGCCTCTGTCCAAGGGACGTAACGCTCCGCTACTGCATACCCTGGGCGGGCTACGAGCACCGGCCACTGGGCGACCTCTACCACGTGCGGGCTGGTCGTGTGTGGTCAGGGTCGGCCCTGGGCGAGCTGTAAGCCACGGCCACAGGCGGTCTCTATCCAAGGGACACAACTCCGCTACTGCAAACCCTGGGCGGGCTACGAGCACCGGCCACTAGGCGACCTCTGCCACGTGTGAGCTGGTCATGTGTGGTTAGGGTCGGCCCTGGGCGGGCTGTAAGCCACGGCCACAGGTAGCTGTGGGCGACCTCTGTGAAAAAGAGGGCGGGTTCCTGTGTGCGCGAGCTGACCGCGATGGTCAAGGCGAGCTTCCTCATTGCTCCGATGTCTTCTCATGACAGCGTTCGTCAAGCGGCTCCAGGAGTTGGCCCGCTCGCTCAGTTTACCCAGGGGGTTCCGGCCGATCATGAGGGTAGCGTTCCCAGTGCCAGCTCCTCCTTCCGGTCTTGGACGTCGCCGCGGATATTTTCAAGGCCCATCAGAAATCCTAGTCCATGATTCCCGGAATTTCTTGAATTGTGTTTGTGCCTTGAGTGTGTTAGTGTGCATCTACTTCTCTGAATTGTGCCGTTTATGAGAAGCATCATCCCTGATCTCTTGGTAGATAACACTTCCAATCGTTGATCGTTTGAGCCATTGATTCCTACTAGCGGTTTCAGAGCAAAGGTCTGGTTGTCTATTCACCAACCAATTTCGATGTTTGGTTTGAGGATATGTGGAGTGTAGATGGCGTTGAGTAGGACACCTGTCATGAAGTTCGACATTGAAATGTTTGATGGGAAGATCAATTTTGGCTTGTGACAAGTGTAGGTTAGAGACACGTTGATCCAATCCAGTTTGCACAAGGTACTGAAGGGTGAGAAGTATGTTGGTGGACATGAATGATGCGGATTATGAAGAATATGACCTTCATGCAATGACTGGGATTTGGCTATTTTTGGCAAAGATTGTCCAAAAGAAGGTATCTACGGTAAAATAAAATTTGGAGAAAGGTAGAGGAAATCTATATGATGATCGAAGTCGCTTAGCAATTGTCAATACCTCAAGCAGAAGTTGCTTACACTTTGGAGGACAAAGGCACAAAGGTTCGCGATCATCTAAATGCCTTTAATTAGGCCAGTACGTGATCTCAGAACTAATGAACGTTGGAGAAGAAATAAACGATGAAGACAAGATGCTACTTATTCTGGTTTCTCTTCCCTCGTCGCTAGAGCATCTGAAAACCACATTGCTCTATGGGAAGGAAACCATCAAGTTCCAGGATGTTGCAGATGCACTTCTTTCAAACGAGTTGTGGTTGAAGAGAGCAAGTGTTACCAGTGGAAATAAGGGAGAACGGTTGTTGGTGGCCAGGGAGGGTGAAAAGAGGGGTAAGAAGAAGTTTCCTTGTTGGAACTGTAGGAAGTACAGGCACTTCAAGAACTAATGCAAGTGGAAAGGTGAATGAGTAGGTTCCGAAAACAACTCTAGTTCGGCGAAAAACAGGGAGAGCATGGATCAAGTATTGGTGGTATATTCCGGTGAAGAAGTGGTGATCTTGGTGGCCACTGAGTACATAAGTCAAGATTAGATTCTAGATAGCGGAGCCACACATCACGTGTGCACACATGCACTGGGTGTGGGTCATTAGCATTGCCGGTTGTGAGGGTGGCGGTATGATAATCAATGATGGCTCTTGGTTGCTAGTGAAAGGAGTCGGTAATATTCACTTGAGACTATCTGATGGAATGGTTCAGACACTCAGAAACGTTCGTCTTGTTCCAGGGATGAGGGTAACTCTAATTTAACTTTCCGAATTAGATTCCCTCAGGTATAGGACCATTGGATCAGGTGGAGTCCTGAAGGTTTGGAATAACACTTCTTTATTTTTAAAAAGAGCATCTAGTGGAGGCTTGTACAATGTTGTTGTAAGAGTAGTTCCGAGGGTAGGGGCTTCAGCAAGTGACAAGTCTACAGGTGGAGCATTCTCGGGCGACAAGAAGATAGAGAAGAGATGGGCCCATGTCAAGTCCACATCTACGGTGAACTTGGTCGACCTTTGGTGCCGATGATCGGGCAATCGGTGTAGGGTGCAGGCATCCAGTGTAGGATACCAAAGGTGGTGACAAGAATGACAATGGATTTCCACAGGCACTCAGTAGCGGTGACGATGATAGTGATGACGGTAGTGGTGGCGATGTTGAATATTTTGTGGTCCTGAATTTTAAAGGACCAAGGTGAAGATTGTTGGGTTTCGTTGGCCCATTAAAACCCCAGCCCAAAATCGACGTGAACAGAAAAATTTGCCTAGTTGAAATTTAAGCTTGGTCAAGCGAATTCCACTCAGCGTCTGCGATAGAACACGTAGGAAATTCGCCTAGGCGAGCCTTATTTCGCCCGGACGAATCTCTAGGGGCAGACTTATACGAGATACATTATTGGGGCAATTTTTGTGGCTTCGATCTTGTGCATCAAGTCTTCTCTATAAAAGGGGGGTATTAGGGCTTCTAAGATGGGGAATTGCAATTGTCATTGTGTGTGTGTGTGTGTGTGTGTGTGTGTGTGTGTGTGTGTGTGTGAGAGAGAGAGAGAGAGAGAGAGAGAGAGCGCTTGTTAGAGAGATCGGAAGAAGGAGAAGAAGAGGAGCAAGAAGGGAGAGGAAGAAGAAGAAGGAATAAAGAAGGAAAGAAGAAAGAGAGAGATATTGGAGAGGCCTTTCTCCGGGCATCTCTCTCGGATTCATGGATCTTCTTTGGGTTCCTCGACGCGCCATCCTCGGCATCTTCATCAGTTGATCATCTCTTGGTATCACTTGATAATATCTTGTGAACTCCTGATATGTATCTTTGTCGTTGAATTGTTTTGAGTGAAGGTTGAGATACGTGTGTGGGGGTCGGATAACAGTAACCCACCACCGGTAATTGTAATCTCTTTATATTGAAAATTATAGTCCTTAATTGCCAGAATTTCTTGAATTGTGTTTGTACCTTGTGTGGTGTTGGTGTGCATCTACTTCTCTGAATTATGCCATCTACGGGAAGCATCGCCGTCAATTCTTCGGTAGATAACGTTTCTGCGAAGGACTCGGCGGCCGGTTTTTTATCGTTCGGAGCCCTTGATTCCTGACATGTACCTCCTCCCTGAAAAATCCATAGCTCTATTATGGAATGCAGGAGACTCACTCAGTTGTTTGTTATTTGTGAGCTGAACCATATTAAAAGAGATGGCAACCAAGCGACACATGTCTTAGGGTCTCATTCGCTCTATTCTAACTCAAACTTCACGTCAGTTTCTTCCCATGAATGTATCTCATCTCTTTTTGAAGAGGTACTTTGTAAAGATATTATTGAAGATCATAATGATATTGATTCACCGAATCAATGCTCTCTCCATTCTCTAGCCGGACCTACTAGCTCTCGGCAATCCGTTGGGATTAATACCCAGTGTCAGGATAGAGTATGACAGAGTAGTGGGAGGTGGTTTTTAACTTACAAAAAAAAAGACATTGATCTTGTATATATAGGTTAACAAGTAGGTCAACCTGGCAATGAGCTGGTATAGGTTGACCCCAAATAAAGACCCCAAATGTCGAAAAGGCGACATCACCTCATAGAACTCTTGAGTAATACCTTATTATGAACAACCATCCAAAAAATAATAGAAGATTTGGAGGAATTGACCTAAACAAGAGTATTCTTTATAGGGGTGGCAATGGGTCGTGTCGTGTCGGGCTTTGTGTCGTGTTCGTGTCGTGTTGTGTCCAAAACCCCCAGACCCGGACCCAACCCGTTTAACTAATCGTGTCTAGATCCTAAACCAGTACCCAACCCGCTAATAAACGGGTAGACCCCGTAAGACCCGTTTACCACCTGGGTCTATTCAGTTGACCCGATCCGACCCAGTCCGACTCGACCCAACCTGACCCGAAAGACCCGCTGGTATTATATATTATAGTATCAGATTGCGGGTAGACCCGACCCGACCCGACCCGACCCGACACGGCCCGTTGAATACTAAACGGTCTTCCCGGGTCTACCGTGTCCAGACCCTAAACCCGGACCCGACCTGTTTACTAAACGGGTCTATCGTGTCGACCCGTTTACGACCCGAACCCGTTTAGCCCTGATCCAGACCCGCTAACTTCGTGTCGGGTCTGCCGTGTCGGGTCCGAAATTGCTAGCCCTAATTCCTTACGGCTGTGGTGGCGACTTCCAACCATTAATTGTTTGCTTTTTTAAAAATTAAAGGATCGAGGGCTGCCAAACCCTCCCTCCTTTGAGGAGTGGTTCTAACAAAAAAGAAAAAGATAAAGTGAAGCTATTGAAGACTAGCTCTGAGCAAGAACATAGAGTCATATGCAAATGCTAAAAGATAGAATTCCATTCATTAGAGTTTGCAAATCAACCATGTTAAAGTGACACCAGCATGTAAAGCTTTAATTGAGCAATGAACACTACAACATATCAGAGGTTTTTTGGGGGCCAAAATGGTCGTGTATTTATTTTTTCGGGGATTTAGCCGTCGGATTTGGTCGCCGTTTATACACCCAACGCAAATACTATATACGGTCACAGCCGCCGATTTAGATATACCATATACGGCCCCTATGGACTGTCGGATATAATAATTTATACGGCTAATAAACCACCGGATTTGAGCCGGAATTAAACGGCCAACGGCAGCTACATCTGAGTGGTTTTATAAGGTCCCGGACAAATTCATATGACCGACGACCCCCATATATTACTCGGGTTATACGGCCGACGGCCCCTATATTTGACATGTGTTATACGGCCGACAGCCCCCGTATTCTATCAGTTTTATACAACTAGCGGCCGCCACATATAAGCGGTTTTATCAGGACTCTAACACTATTTTATATGGCCACAACCCCCGTATTTTACTAGTTTAATACAGCCACATGCACGCCCCTGTTTACAGTAATGTTACAATTCAAAACTCCGGCACTGTTTTATACAGCCAGCTAACCCCACTGTAACAACAATTTAAAAGAACTTAAACTCACTCATTCCACACAAATTTCTGCAATTCATCATATGATCCAATTTCACACTATATAGCAAACAACATAAATTCTCTTCCATGTTCGATCTTTCACTATTTCAGCAATTAGTATAATTTAATCAAACAAGGAGTATGAGAAAAGCATATCGAATTCAACACAAAAACATCTCTGTTCATCTTAATGATAATTCAATAGTACATGGCATCAAAAAATTGAAAAATAAATTTCATAGTAGTAGCACATACAAGTCAAGTAGCCAAAGAAGGACAAATGAATGAAGCCTGACATGTCCGATCTCGCACGGTAGTAGCAGTGGAAGAAGAAGAATACTCGTGATCGTCCCTCAAACAACGGATCTGCATAGAAAAACTTAGAGAATTATCGTAGATACACAAAAACAATGGAAAACGATACACTGGCTTTTGCTTTGTGATGCTTAGCAAGCGCCACATGAATAAATTGGGCAAAAACAAAAAAGGACAATTTCTATACAGGTCAATACTGGATAAGAGTAAAACACTATAGTAACAATACAAGAATCAGGAAGCTACAATGAGTATTTTAATTTTCATTCTACTGGTGAAATCTACTTAGTTATATATATTATTCTTCTTACCAATGTTGGAATCTCGAAAGATCCAATACTCAATCCTGATAAAATTCACATGCACAAACCTTGGATTTTTAAAGTTTTGGCATTTGTCCTAAATAACAAGGAATGACCTTTGACAGAGTATTAAATCACTGTGCAATCCAAGCATCCCCATCTATTTAGACTAGGTAGCGGGCACGTGCGTTGCACGTGCTCATTAATTGCGAGACATCATGTGTTTTATAAATATGAAATACAACTATAAACGATTTATGGTATAGAGATCTTGCACAACGTTTTATATAATCCAACAATACTCTATTAGATGGTTGTTTAAGGTCCAAATCTTATATGTCATAGAAGTAGGAATCTTAAAAACTATAAAAAAGAAATTTATTCACTACTATTTGTTGGAGGTTAGTCCCACATCGGCTAGCGGGCTGGACAGTGTTGTCTTCATGTACCCTCTGTAGACCTCCCCTTACAACTTGGGTTTTGGGGTGTGAGGGTATCTAACATGGTATCAGAGCCTAACTGTATCACTCACCTACCGGGTGTGATCCCCACACATCTATGATCCATGTGACAAGGACCACAAAAAGATTGGCCTGCATGTAAGGGGGAGTATTGGTGGATAAGTTCCACCTTGGTAAAGTAGAGGGCAAAAACGATCCTTATATGTATGATGTGACCTTATCTCAATACCTAGGTTTTGGGATAGCGGAAATCTCACACCTTTTACATTCTAATGTCACTTTTAGTTATTGTAGTTGAAGGTCTCCAACTAATAACTCGATCAGTTGGTAAGACATATAGTACTATAGCTGAAGAGGTATTGGTTTTCCCATGTTAAGTAGATCATCATTTCAAACCAAAAAAAGTCATTGTAGCTAAAAGAAGACCATTAAAAATATCAGAACATTTGTCTCACTCTTATGGCGAGAACATCCTTGGTCTATTTTCTGATGGTGCATTCATAACTTATAAGTGATTTATTGATCACTTTGTTCCTTTGTAAATACAAAAAAAAATTATTGCAAAAATCAGTTTCCGCATGTTATATTGGGCATAATATATATAAAAAAGCATAGTTGTATTTTTTTGTAGAAAATATGGCTACATGTTTTTTTTTGTTGCAAAAATCTCGACTACGAGGTGGTTAGAAGGATTGGTGAAGGTGAGTGGAGAGCACCATATAAACAAAACTGATACGGGGTTGATCGCATGGTTACAGAATCACCCTAATAAAGAGTCGCATGGTTACGATATCACCCTAATAAAGAGGTGGCCCTGGGGAAAAACCACCCAAGCCATTGTTTTAGGCCTCACCCAAGGGCAGAACACAAAAAAAACCCTTATATAAGTCTTAAGCTGCCCAACTCAAAGACTATGATGACATCGGTATCATCATGGTTGCAGTCGAAGCAGACTGGGTTGCGGTCGATGAAGTACTCGGACCCGGGGCTGTGGCCGGCGTTGGTGGGGTTGGAGACGAGTTGCCGGAGGTTCCATGTGTCGTCAATGAGAGCGCCAATCATGGAGTTGTTGTCGGTGTTCGCACAGGGGAGAAACGGGAAAAAATAAATTTTACTGTTCCCGGCCTCCTCGATGTCGTCGACGACGACCGAGGAGGCCGAGGCCGGGAGGAGAGCGCCGAAACCCTAGACCAAGAGGGTTGGCTCTAATACCATGTTACAAAGAGAGAGGGAAAGAGAATAGGTTTGGGGAGAAAAACTCATTGTATTATCTCATCAATCTCATTGTTGTTATATAAGACTACCTCTCTTTATATAGAGAGAGAACGCACACCATTACATTACCACAACCGAGATGGGACTAATAGAATACTAACACACTACATCTAATAGAAACAAACTCAAATTCTCTATTTATTTGATGCAACCTTACTAAGTGAAAACAGATTAAGAGAAAGAGAGAGATACCTTTCAAAAAAAAAAAGAGAGAAAATATCTTCACATATGGTGTAAACACGCCGATACTTAACTGTGGAAAGAAAAATTGAAGAAAGCCATGTAACTATCATCTACTAATTACTCTCTCTCTCTCTCTCTCTCTCTCTCTCTCTCTCTCTCTCTCTCTCTCTCTCTCTCTATTACAATGACGGCTGCAATCCTCCATCTTAGAAACCCTAAGACCCCCCCCCCCCCCCCCCCCCCAGTCGGCTCGCAGATATTCACCTGGGCGAAATTAAGCTCGGTGACCGGGCAATTTTCCTATGCGTTCTGTCGCAGACGCTGTGCGGAATTCGCATGGGCGAGCTCAAATTTCTCCCGGACGAATTTTCTTGTTGATGTCGATTTCGGGCTGGGTTTTAATGGGCCAACAAAACCCAACAGTACGTCTTTCTCTAACAGGAGTGTAACAACTTAGAGGTTATCCCCCTCAAGGATTACATTGTTGATTCTGAGCTGTAAGCATAGCCTGGTCCCTTCTACATTATTTGCTAGAGACTCCGCTTCAAGGGGAGTGCTTGCATCAAGAACCTTACCAGCATAACAAATCAGTTAGCCTTGTGCATCCCGGTAACTAAGCCACAAGCATATCGATCACTTCCAACCAACGCATCAACATTCAACTACAGGAATCCTTCCGAGGGACATTGCCAAGTCGATTTGGTGCTATCATCCAATTGATCTCTGTCATCAACCGCAATAATATGCCCCGGCGAAATCTTATTTGCTTTGCTGGTCTGCTATTTTTTCTTATCAAACCAATTTTAGCATCCATACCGATTTATCCAACGTCGGCCTCTTGCATTCCTCAACGGACAGTGAACATCATTGATCGCCTCATTCGTGATCTCCTCTTTGACAAATCAGTTGGACAATCGAGGCCTACATTTGCTTTGTCGGTCAAAGCCAAGAACCTTCTCTCAAGCTTGTCATGGTTTAGAGCATCTCCAATGGGCTTCGAAGCTCGGAGCACCTCCGAAGCAAGTGGGGCCTGCTTTTTGCTGCCACCTCATCGGAGACCTCCTTGTTGAGAGGTTCTCCATCGGCCTCCGAACTGGATGTCCGAGCCATTTTGCACCAAACACCCTACCCATTTCCAAGTTATCCAAACTCTCCAAATTTACTCCAAACCCCACCCACCTTAATTTTTTTTCCACGCATCAATTTAAATATTAAAAAAATATATAAAATTATGAATAACTTATTAAAAAATATATAATACTTTTAACGGTTATATTTATTTCCGTTGGGTATGATCCGCAACGCGGCTCACATATCCACCATAAACAGTTCATTTCTATCTGTCGGGCACGATCTACAAATCGACACACATTCCAAAAGCCAAACATATAGATTTCTATCTGTTAGACACGATCTGCGAGATGACACGTATTTCAAGGGATAAACTTATAAATTTCTATTCGTTGGGCATGATATGAGAGGTGGCTCGCATTTCAAGAGCCAAAGTGATGGATTTCTATACGTTGGGCACGACATGCGAGGTGGCACACATTACCACCACCAACGGATAGATATCTATCTGTTGGAATTTTTTCTATATAAAGATGAGGCTTCTCTTATCACACCATCACAAATTCAAACTTTGTCCAAACCATCCACTCTCCAAACACCATGTCCAGTTTGAGCCCCACCGACAACACGTCGAGCAGCAGCGACTATAACTCCACCCGTAGAATGTTATTTCTTCTGGGAGCCATCGCGTGCGAGGAAGAGCAGCAAGCTGAAAGTTCACTCCGACGTAGAAGACGCGGCTCTGTACCAGGCCACAATGCAATCGTGGACCACGACAACTACTTCGTCCAAAAGAGGGACAATGCTGGAAAATTAGGACTATCCAGTCTTCAAAAGATTACTGCCGCTATGCGGATGCTCGCGTATGGAGCATCCGTCAATTCCGTGGATGACTACGTTCGGATCGGAGAAAGTACTTCGATCGAGAGCTTGCAGAGATTTGTTCGAGCGGTCATCAACGTCTTTGAGGAGGAGTATCTTCGTTCACCCAATAACGAAGATGTTGCATGACTCCTCGCAGAAGGTGAATAATGAAGGTTTCTAGGCATGCTCGGAAGCATTGATTGCATGCACTGAAAGTAGAAGAACTGTCCAACAGCCTGGCAAGGTATGTACACTGGCCATATTCATGAGCCAACAATTATTTTAGAGGTTGTAGCTAGCAAAGACCTATGGATCTGGCACTCCTTCTTCGGGCTGCCAGGGTCGCACAATGATATCAACGTCCTCGATCGTTCACCGGTCTTTAGACAACTTGCAGAGGGAAAAGCTGCCACATGTAAGTTTACAATCAATGGCCATGACTATAATATGGCATATTATCTCGCCGATGGGATTTACCCCTCATGGTCAACATTAGTGAAGACCATATCAGCACCTCGAGGAAATAAAAATAAGTATTTTGCTCAACAGCAAGAGGGGGCACAGAAAGATGTCGAGCGAGCTTTCGGAATGTTGCAACCCCGATTTGCGATAGTAAGAGGACCGGCACGTTTTTGGCAGCCGAATGTACTTATAGACATCATGACAGCCTGTATTATAATGCATAATATGATTGTTGAAGATGAACGAGATCTTCACCATGATCTCGACTTTAACGTCCCCGATGTAACGTCAACTGTAGAAGCTTCTCACGAGCACACGGTGCATCTGATGGAGTTTATCCAGAACCATCA